>JAKUAJ010000293.1:0-22887 GCA_030562865.1 Kodamaea lidongshanica (nom. inval.) | reverse complement strand
ATGCAAAGAAGGTGATGGAGAGGATGGATAGTATTTTTGAAAGAAGGAGAAGAAAGTAAAGAATGACAAGAGACAAAAATGATAAGAGAGACATCACTCACTCACGCACGCACTCACACACACACTCACTCACACACTCACTCACTCACTCACTCACTCACTCACTCACTCACTCACTCGCTTCGCTCGTTCGCTCGTTCGCTCGTTCGCACGATTTCACCAAGGGGGGACCCTTGAGAATTGGCACAATAATTTGGGAACATCTATCAAATAAACCTATGAATCAGTACAACATTAGGTTGAGAAATCATCATATCTGCCATTGTATGGCCCCAAATTATGCATAAAGTTGCTGCTGGCAACTTACCTTGAACGTTTTTAATCGTGTAATTTTGTAAGGATTTATTGGTGGAGGTCTCATTGAAAACACCACACATGCATGTACTGTGAAGGGGTATTCATCCCAGGCTCACTCAATTAGATTACCACACATACACTCATAGTACTGCGAAGATCTAACCTATAAATGAGTCAATTGAATAATACACTAGGGCCAATTAACATTTCTTAGTATTATTCGCACCAGTATTTGCAGCTAATGATAAGGAGTGAGAGTGGGGATCACCTAATTTGAACTCGCACTCACTGACAGTTGAAGTCACTGAAAGTTTTACTGACCGTCGTACTCACTGACAGTTTTACTAACCGTCGTACTCACTGACAGTTGTACTGACCGTCGTACTCACTGACAGTTGTACTGACCGTCGTACTCACTGACAGTTATACTGACCGTCGTACTCACTGACAGTTTTACTAACCGTCGTACTCACTGACAGTTTTACTAACCGTCGTACTCACTGACAGTTGTACTGACCGTCGTACTCACTGACAGTTTTACTGACCGTCGTACTCACTGACAGTTTTACTAACCGTCGTACTCACTGACAGTTTTACTGACCGTCGTACTCACTGACAGTCGTACTCACTCACTCACTCACTCGCTTCGCTCGTTCGTTCGCTCGTTCGTTCGCTCGTTCGTTCGCTCGTTCGTTCGCTCGTTCGTTCGCTCGTTCGTTCGCACTGGCGCATTCTTTTGGTTGCAAAACAAATCAACTCCCTCATGTCTCAAACCAATAATGTCATATCATGTGATTGTCATAAAATGAATTCAGCTACGACCATACCCACATGCTTCAAACAAAAGCACCATTGGAAACATATCAACTCCAATATCCTTCACAAAATGATGTTCAAGGTTTGCAAACAAAGCTTCACACAAACAGCACATGGCAACTCATTCCCAGAGTCGATTTCCAGCATAACGGTGGATCCCCAGAATGTATGACATCAAACACATCATGTGTGAAACTTGAAGATGATGATTGGAACTTAGCAAACTTGAGCTTACAACTGCGAACGAGCGAACGAGCGAAGCGAGTGAGTGCGTGAGTTGGTGAGTTGGTGAGTGCGTGAGTTCGTGAGTGTGTGAGTGTGTGAGTGCGTGAATGAGTGAATGAGTGAGTGAGTGAGTGTGTGAGTGAGTGAGTGTGTGAGTGAGTGAGTGAATGTGTGAGTGTGTGAGTGTGTGAGTGTGAGTGTGAGTTCGTGAGTGCGTGAGATCGTACGTGTGCGTGAGTGAGTGCATGCGTGAGTTCGTGAGTGAGTAACAAGCACTCATAGTACTGCTTCGCAGCACTATTTGTCTGATTTGACGATAACATTGAAACCAGTGGACCCTTTATGATTGGATCCTATAACAACCCAATTGTTACGCAAAGTACCACCAAGATGACAAAGACATTGGGTCACAAATTTACAAAGAACGAGACTTGAACTCTAGTGATATTGAGATTAAGGTTCTGTGTGTAATGGTTAAGAATAGATGTAGTTCCGATATACCAAATGTACCAATGTACGACACCATCCAATGTACACCATAAACACCAATATACCGATAGACATCAAATGTACACCATAAACACCATCAAATGTACACCATATACACCCAATATACTAGATACCTCACCCCATATACCACATACTTCACCCAATACACTAAAAGTCATACATAAAAAATTTCGCTACCAACTCACGCACTCACTTACACACTCGCTCACTCACTCATTCACTCACTCACTCACTCATTCACTCACTCACTCATTCACTCGCTTCGCTCGCTCGTTCGTTCGTTTCGCTCGTTCGTTTGTTCGTGCACCGGTTTCACCCATTCACCCATAAAACCTTCTGAAGAAACTTCCAATCCATTCAACTGCAAAGCCAAAAAGTTCTCTCGTAACTCGATACCTTAAGTCGTCATCCAGATAAACTCCTGCATATAACGTGGCTTGGATATATTCTGTGATAACCAGCCAAGCATCATGTTCAAGTGTTCACCATAGTGTGTAAGGTGACTATCCTTTTGGAAGCAGTTGTTAATTCGACACTTGTTATTCGACAGCACTTGTTATTCGACAGCACTTGTTATTCGACACTTGATTCCACACCACCTCACTGGTTGTGCCAAGTTCAAGCAGTGATCAAGATAAACATCTGAAAAGCTATTCATAAGCTGAGACATTGCACCATCTTACGTATCATTCCCTTGATGTGATAAAACTTGCATCTGACTCATACCAGTTTGTGACGACTCCCCAGGTTATTTGGTTGGCTGGGCAGCCCTTGTAGTCCCATCTCAGTTTGTGATGTCAGTGTACATGTGTACTTTGCTATTCCCACCCAAGGGCTATCTGGAAATGTGCAACTCGTGCTGGTATGCAAGCTAACGAGCAAACGAACAAGCGAAGTGAGTGAGCAGCAACTTCTTTTGATTGAACGAACGAGTGAGTGAATAAGTGTTGGGTATGAGCTTCATTTTGCAACCAAAATGGTGTGTGTGCAGGATTTTGAAGGAGACGAACGCGAAACGAACGAGCGAAACGAACGAGCGAAACGACCGAGCGAAGCGAGTGAGTTAAGTGAGTTAAGTGAGTTAAGTGAGTTAAGTGAGTTAAGTGAGTTGAGTGAGTTGAGTGAGTTGAGTGAGTTAAGTGAGTTGAGTGAGTTGAGTGAGTTGAGTGAGTTGAGTGAGTTGAGTGAGTTGAGTGAGTTGAGTGAGTTGAGTGAGTTGAGTGAGTTGAGTGAGTTGAGTGAGTTGAGTGAGTTGAGTGAGTTGAGTGAGTTGAGTGAGTTGAGATCTGTATTTGCAGAAGAGACAGGAATTTTGAATTACATGGTTTCAGTATAATAGCTGTCAGGATAATAGCTGTCTGGATAATGTCTATCCAGATAATAGCTGTTGGGATAATGGCCTCAGGATAATGCGTCTCAAATTTATGGCCATTTAGAGAAGCGCTCAAAACCTGGTTAGCTCAATCGGTAGAGCATTTGACTCTTATGAGGATATCAAAAGGTTACGGGTTCGATCCCCGTATCGGGTTATTTTTCCCGGTGATAGAGGGAGTTTATTTTTGCTACTTACTAACACTCACGAACGAACGAACGAACGAACGAACGAACGAACGAACGAACGAACTCACACACGCACACACTCACGCAGTTCCCTCGTTTGTGAGTTCGCTCGTTCTCTCGTTCGCCGTTTGTTCATATTATATAGAGCCAAGCGTATCAAGAGTAATAGAGTAGAGTTCATATTATCAATAATTCACAATCAAGAGCACTAGTGTTGTAGACTATTCAAGATCTGAGCATTCACTTGCCAAAGACCCGTACCGCAAAAATGCGGCCATCTCTTTGGGTGCAACCGGAGTATGCGAACAAACGAATAGTGCTGCGAGCCAGGACTATGAGTGCGAAGCAGGACTATGAGTTCCGAAGCAGGCCTATGGATTCCGATGTAGAAGAATATAAGAATAAGGGGGGTAGAAGACTAAGAATAAGATTTTAAGAATACGAATAAGAATATAATGGTATAAGACTAATAAGTACAAGACTAAGAATAAGTATAAGACTAAGAATGAGAATCATACAAATCAAATGCAGCTCAATCACTCGCATCGCTACTCACTCGCTTCGTTACTCACTCGCTACTCACTACTCACTACTCACTCGCTACTCATTCGCTATTCACTCCTGCTCACTAGCTTCGCTACTCACTCGCTACTCACTCGCTACTCACTCGCTACTCACTCGCTACTCACTCGCTACTCACTCGCTACTCACTCGCTACTCACTCGCTACTCACTCGCTACTCACTCGCTACTCACTCGCTTCGCTCGTTCGTTCGCTCGTTCGTTCGCTCGTTCGTTCGCTCGTTCGTTCGCTCGTTCGTTCGCTCGTTCGTGATTGAGAAAATTTTAAACTCGCTACGCTCGTTTCCTCGTTTCCTCGTTACCCGTTAATGCCCGACCTCCAAGTCCAACAAACAAACAACTCCTCCATCGTCTCCAAACGCTCCGTGGAACTTCTCTACAGCTCTCTCGAGCCAGAACTCGGTCAATGGTTTCATCATTTTGTTGCCAAGCCCAAACGAAGAAGTCCAGCCATCAATCGTGGTTACTGGATTCGGATGCATCTGATACGTCAGATGCTTCTTAAATGTGCTCAAGGATCCTCCAAAGTCCAGGTGGTAAACCTTGGGTGTGGGTTTGATCCATTACCATTCCAGTTGATGAAGAGTCACCCTAATATGGTGTTTTACGACTTTGATTATCCTGATTTGATCAAGAACAAGTTGGCTATGATTCGTGATAGCCCCGAAATTTTGCTGGCTGTGCGCTCTCATGAGGAGGATCCCATTGAAATGGTACCGGTGAGTGCGAAGCCAAGCAAGAAGTCCAAGAAGTCAAAGTCCCGCGGGTCAAATTTAAGTGCGAGTGATTCCCAAGGGGAAGTTATCTCGGAAAATACCCCGGGCAGTAAACCCGGCACTATTCCCGGCACCACCCCCGCCATGACCCCGAAAGATGGAATCTACATGTCCACACCAAACTACAAACTAATTGGATGCAACTTACAAGACGCCGAGCTCTACGAAAAACAACTAAACCTTCTCGGAAAAAACCATACAACAATCTTCATTGCCGAAGTCTCATTAGCATACATGAAGCCAGAACATGCCAATCCAATCGTCCAGCTCTCGGCAACTGTCCCCAACAGTCATTTTCTCATCTTGGAACAAATCTTACCTCAGGGAACCTCGCATCCGTTTGCCCAGAAGATGTTGTACCATTTTTCGCATTTGAACTCTCCCCTCCAATGTGTGGAGCACTATCCGCTCCGCAGCAACCAGGTTTCGCGCTTTCGCCAGTGGTACCCACTGGTTGAGGTGGCCAATTTGTTTGAAAACTGGCTCTGTCTCACCAGCGATAGCTTGAAGCTGGGTGTGGATGGTGTGGAGGAGTTTGACGAATGGGAGGAGTTTATAGTGTTTTGCCAGCATTATGTCATTGTGCATTCCACAAATGTGGGTGACACCACACCGGTAAACCTTTTTTATCCTAAACCAAATACCGAATCATCAAAAACTCACTCGGCAAACCTGCTAAAACTCCGGGAGCTTCCATACACTGTGAATCTCAAGTTTCATGCAGCAGCCGCTCTTCACGACAAGGTTTATATATTTGGAGGCTTCAACCAGAGTAAACTCAACGACACTTTGCTCATCACGGAGGACTCCTTCACCAAGCTCACCCCGCAACACAGTCCCCCAGCCAGAATGTGTCACACACTCACTGCTGTGGGGGACCGTTTGGTCATGATTGGGGGACGCACGCGTCCCAACACCCGTCTCAGCGATGTGTGGGTGTTTGATGGAAAGGATTGGGAACGTGTTGTGGACTCTCCAGTACCATTTGCCCGCCATAGCACGTGTGCCATTAGCCACAACGAGCTTTTGGTGATTGGGGATGGTTTCTGGGTGTACAATGTGGCCACCCATCAATGGCAGCAGTTGGAGGTTGTGGGGTATCCTTACGGCCAGATCATTTCTTCGTGTTCCATTGCGTACAACCAAGGTGTGGGTTTCCTCGTTGGGGGTGTCACCAACCACACTGTTCCCGAGGTTAATGACACGATTTACCGATTCACCATCCAGGACACGCGTATCGAATTCACACGTGTGTTGACCAGCTCTTTGATGGAGCGGATTGGGCCCGAGGTTTTCTTTTGGGAGAATCGCTTGCTTATTGTAGGGGGGGTGTGTCCTAGCAAACTTTTACTGAATAAGGAGATGGTGATGAGTTTTGATTACGAGAATGGGACGTTGGAGACTCACGAGCAGAGCGTGAGCAGTGCGTTGTTGATTGGGGCTAGGGTTGTTGTTGGGGATGGAGTTTGGGTGTTGGGAGGGGGGGGAGTTTGTTATTCTTTTGGAACGTTTCACAGTGGGTGTTATAAATTAACGAGCGAACGAACGAACGAACGAACGAGCGAAGCGAGTGAGTGAGTGCGTGAGTGAGTGAGTGGTGAGTGACTAATTGAGTGGTGAGTGACCAATTGAGTGGTGAGTGATGAGTGAGTTGTGGGTGACTGGGTTAGTGACTGAGTGACCGGTTGAGTGACTGAGTGACTGGTGGACAACTGGTGAGAGTTTACAAGTCTCATGTAAATAACTGTAAAAGTATATACAAGTGTATTTAATAAAAGTATATGAACAATCAAAAGTGTATATTCTCGAACTGAATGGTTGTGCAAACGAGCGAAGCGAGTGAGTGAGTGAGTGCGTGAGTGCGTGAGTGCGAGAGTAGCGAGCTTTGAGTGCTATGGTGGGGAGTTCGTGAGTAGCCATTAAGTCCTATAGTGGTGAGTTCGTGAGTAGCCAACATTAGGTCCTATAGTGGTGGTGAGCTTGTCACTTATATCTTCAGGCTAGTTCCAATATTACGGTACGGGTCTTTACAAGTATATACTGATGATTTAGATTTGATTTTCAAAGGCATCGTTGAGTGTTTGGTAACTTGAAACAACCATTAACACTTTGATTATTGGCAACTATCAAATATTACCCATCAAAGTCCTGGAACAACCAATCCCATCTGTATAACCATCTCTATTATTGCGTATCAGTTTGCAAGTCTTTAATAGGTGTGAGTTTGTATGTAAATAACCAAACGAGCGAAGCGTGTTTGAGAACAAACGGCCGAACAAGTCAAACTAACCAAATGAGCGAAGCAAACATTTAGTGAGTGCAAACATTTAGTGAGTGATAGTACGATATTCGCTACTCACCCACTCGCTCACTCACTCGCTTCGATCGTTCGTAGCAAACTTTTTCGTTCGTGAGTTGGTGAGTAGCTCTGCAAACCATCCACGCTGATTTATCTTTGATTGACAAAGGTTTATGTACACCAAAATATTACATTATTCATACAACAGTTATGGAGATGTTGCTGACTGAATGAGCTCACTTGCACGCACTCGCACTTGCACGCACTCACGAACTCACGAACTCACGAACGAACTCACGAACGAACGAACTCACGAACGAACTCACGAACTCACGAAAGAACGAACTCACGAACTCACTCACGAACTCACTAACTCACTCACTCACTCGCTTCGCTCGCTCGCAGCCAGATCCAAGTGGTTGGGTCACTAAATAAATAAGCACACTATATTAATACTAATAGTGAATTCGTGAGTAATGAAAGACCCGTACCGCAATAATGTAACTCACGAACTCAAGAACTCCCTAAATCAATCAAAATTTTGCTACATACTCACTTTGCTTGTCGGTTTTCAATAAAGTTTATTTGATACTGAAACTCGAGTGAGTGATTGACTGGGTGAGTGACTGAGTGACTGAGTGAGCAAGTGCGAACATTTGAGTGAGTGAGTAGCAAACTTTTCATTGTTTGAATAGTGCTGAGAGATAGTGTAACAAACCTCTAAAGACCCGTACCGTAATAAAGGAACAAACTGCTCGCCAAGCTCATTTCAAATGATAAGAATTCAGTCGCTCGTTTGGTCCAGTCCATTGCAAATGATAAGAATTCGCTACTCACGAACGAGCGAACGAGCGAAGGTTTTATTCTTCATCCGGATAACTTTTTGAATCAACAGTGAACTCAACAATGCTTTCTTCAAAGCTTCAAATTGCTGCTCCCTGAGCGGCAACTTTCTCACCTTGGAAATGCTCCATGAGTATAAGGCAGTCGAATATTTGGCATACAGAGGAATCAAAGAACCCTAATACTGATTGCATTTCCCTTATGTAAAGCCTTTATAACTTGTAATTGGTTGTCCCAAAACTTCTTCACTCTGCAAGTGGCTACACTTGCTAGGTTTCAACGTAAATTGGTTGCGACCACGATTGGTGCGTTTGGTAGCGCTCGAAACATGAGAGTAGTATAGTAATAGATTTATAGATATAGATTTTATGAAGTAATCTTAACTTAAGGAAATCACCAACTCGCAGCAACCGTGGCTTCCACATTGGCATCCACATTGGCTTCCACATTGGTTGCGAAAATAAATGTACACTTGAAGGCTGCGAAAAGAGATCCAAGTTCGCATAAAGGTCCCCCCCTTTGAAAATCTTTCAAGGCTGCGTAAAAGGTCGCCACTATGCAAGGTGAGTGTTCGTGAGTGAGTGAGGGTGTGAGATACGAGATGTGATGTGAAGTACCGAGAATATGGGTCATGAGTTGCAAACCTGGATTTGGACATACCTCAAGCAACTCGATCTAAACTTGCTTATACATATTATTGTGCACCTAATGTAACGAAAAGTGACAGAGTGCGATTCTTTTGATTTGGACGTGATTTTTGTTCAAGTATTATCTCCATCATCTCAGTATTCACCAGTCTGTCATTTGAGTGAGTGGGGAATTTGTAATGAGCTCAAATCAAAAGTGCGAGTGAGTGTGAGTGTGAGTGTGAGTGTGAGTGTGAGTGTGAGTGCGTCAGCGCGTTCGTTCGTTCGTTCGTTCGTTTGAATCCAACACTATATACCGCCTGAAAGGCTAATGGATTGCCTATCCCATGGTTAGGAGTAATCTCCTAGGGATACTCAAGGGTCCCCCCTTGGGAAAATCTCAGCTTGAATGATTTTCTGCAACTAATTCCCAAGGGGGGACCCTTGAAAAAATCTTGGCTGGAATAGTTTTTCTGCAACCAATTCCCAAGGGTTCGTTCGTTCGCTCGTTCGTTCTTTCGCTCGTTCGCTCAAAAAAGAGTTCGCCAGTCACTCACTCACTCTGGGTAAGACAGCATATTGTTCGTGATTGTGATCAATCCAGACTATGATAATGTTAGTCACCAACGAACGAACGAACTTTCACTCTCACTCTCTCACGCACTCACTCTCACTCTCACTCTCTCACACACTCGCTTCGCTCGTTTTAACCTTCATTTCATGATTTATCACCAACTATCAACCATCCATGCAAACTACAAAACTATACAAATTGGCGTAAACCTTTTAAAGGTATAGTTACAATCTACATCACTTGAAATAACAATCACTTAAGTGAATTGCCTTGACATTGGAGACATAGTTTTATCTAATTTTGTCTTTTTTTGGCCTTGAAGTTACGGTAGTGTACTGAATCAACGGAGCAAAGCGACTTTACTAAGATGCTACTGCTGCGAAGCAGCACAGGAGCGAAGCGACTCTCATAAGATTAGACTCCTGTGAAGCAGCACAGGAGTGAAGCGAATGTCATCACAGAAGCCGTCACTCATTTTCACGGCAGCTTCAAGTCGAATCCGCCCTGTTTTGAGATTTTAGAGGTGTGAATCTTAATGATTTCCAATCTTCTCGCTTCATTTGGTAATGCGATTTGATTTTTCTATCCAATCTTCCAGCTCTTACAAGCGCTGGATCCAATGTGTCTGGTCTATTTGTGGCCATGTGACTGCTGCGAAGCAGCACAGGAGCGTCCGCTAGTTCGTTCGCTCGTTCGTTCGCTCGAGTTTTTTGTTCAAACTAAATGCAATTGAGCTCTATCATAACTGATAAACCCACTCTTGTACCAATGACCTATACTTGCCATATTGTACTTTGCTGTTCTTGTCCTAGTTGAGTAGTGTAGTGGGAGATTATACGCGAAATCGCAGCATACTTTTTGGGCGAAAAACTGTTGCAATTAACTCTATTGAGTCAGCGAAGTGAGTGAGCGAGTGAGTGAGTGCATGAGCCAGTGAGTTCGTGAGCCAGTGAGTGCGTGAGTGCATGAGCCAGTGAGTTCGTGAGCCAGTGAGTGCGTGAGTTTAGTTCCTTTATTACGGTACGGGTCTGTAGAGGTTAGTTCCATTCAAACATGTATCCAATGAATGTCTTGGTTTGAAAAGGAGCGAGGCGACGAACGTTGAACAATACTGCTGCGAAGGAGCACAGGAGCGAAGCGACTCAAGAGTCGACGATATGACTGCTGCGAAGCGACTAAAGAGTTGATGATATGACTGCTGCGAAGCCACTGCTGCGAAGCGACTGCTGCGAAGCGATGTGAATTAGGTAGGCACCTCACTAATGAAAAGAACGTCATTTCGAATCTGGCTGAAGGCATCTTTTCTCATATATAAAACGACATGGCCTAAACAGAGGTTGGTGTATTTGATGATATTGCTTTATGAATATGCGTGTAGTTGTTCTTTACAAACCCTACATGGTGACTACGTTCTGTTAAGATCAACCTGTAAGTTGATGATATGAACACAATATGTATTCAATACAAAGTTGCTTTCATACATTAAATTAACCTTGTTGTCCTTAAACGCTAATTTCTGTTGTACACACACATCACTAAACAAATCAACTTTACATACATCTAGATGATTGCACCTTTGAATCAAACCCGAGCTAAATGTTTATGCATTTATCTTTACTGCAATAATCACCTTGCATCACCAGGCAAAGCCGTAGACTCTCATAAAAAAGGAATAGCTAACACTTGGACAAAAGTTCGTTACTCAGTCAAAAGTTCGTTACTCAGTCACTCGCACTCAGTCAGTCACTCGCACTCAGTTAGTCACTCGCACTCAGTTAGTCACTCGCACTCAGTTAGTCACTCGCACTCACTCAAAAGTTCGTTACTCACACTCTCACTCACGTTGCTTCTCTCACTCACACCCTCACACACGTTGCTTCTTTCACTTACACCCTCACTCACTCGCTTCGCTCGTTCGTTCGCTCGTTCGTTCGCTCGTCATCTGTCCAATCCAAGTTTGACCGCTTCTTAAATCCAATCTTTTCCCAAAACAACCTCTTCTCTTCTCCTTTTCCAAATCCTACATGTCATCTCCAGCAGCCGAACCAGCAGTACGCTCAAACGTCTTCTTGAGTTCCAGAACCATTTTTTTATTCTTAAGCTCGTCAGCATCAGAATCAACGATTTATACTTGTAGATGTTATTTTGAGTATAGTTCACACTTTGTATAGTGTAGTGCTGCGAAGCAGCATTATTTAACCTTGCTTGCGATCACCTCGTAGTGCTGCTTCGCAGCACTATTCAACCTTGCTAGTGATCACTTAGAAATGTATCATATTACCCATTCAAAAATGGTGTACTGATTATCACCTTTATAGTACTGCTTCGCAGCATTCAATATCCACTGTCCACATTCTGAATTCTGTTCCGCATATAGGTTAACCCAAAGTCACTGTTTTCAGAAGGTAGGCAAGACAGTTATAGAGTCTCGCAAGATCTCCTTTATTTGGCAGTGACATCTTCGAAACATTTGAACAGCATATGAAATATCAGGTCTAGTGTTTGTACTAAGCCATATTAGAGGTTTGATCCATGCGGTACGGGTCTTTAGAGGTCATTAAGTGCGAGCGTGAGTGGGTGAGAACAAGCTCACCTTGTACTGCTTCGTAGGAGATTTTCCCATATGGTTAGTGGCTTCGCTACTGTGCTGCTTCGCGGCAGATACAATCTGGTAAGTCGCTTCGCAGCATATTATACAATCTGGTAAGTCGCTTCGCAGCATATTATACAATCTGGTAACGAACTAGCGAAGCGAGTGAGTGCATGAGTGAGTGAGTTACATTTTTGCGGTACTGGTCTTTAGAGGTGAGTTACAGATTGCACCATTTAAATGATCTTTTAGATTGTCGGGGTATCCCGTAGATTTTTTGGGTATTCTGTAGATCGTCTGGGGTATCTAGAGACTCACTTTTTTCGTTCACACTCACTCACGAACTCAATCACATTCCTTCTGGCCCCCAAAGACCCGTACAGCAAAATTACGTGCAGCAACCTCCAGGACGAGTTTGCTCGTAACTTGAATTTCTTGTAATTCAACTCTATTTAACTTCTTTTTGTCTTTAATGACATGATTGCCACATAACCAGTCATGTGCAAACCTATCGTGTAATAATTCAAGCAGAAATGAACGAACGAGCAAACGAACGAACGAGCGAAGCGAACGAACGAGCGAAGCGAGTGAGTGAGTGAGTGAGTGAGTGAGTGGGTGAGTGGGTGAGCGAGTAGGTGAGTGAGTTCGTGAGTGAGTAGGTGAGTGAGTAGGTGAGTGAGTTCGTGAGTTCGTGAGTGGGTGAGTGGGTGAGTGCTTCGTTCGTGAGTGAATGAGTGAGTGGGTGAATGAGTGAATGAGTTAGTGGGTGAACGAGTGAATGAGTGAGTGAATGAGTAAGTAGCGAAAATGAGCGAGTAACACACACCTTGATTGAACTCAAGAACTTGAAATCTCCTGCACGAATGAGCGAGCGAGCGAATGATAGACAATACATGGGTTTTCACTCACAAATTCACGAGCGAGCAAAGTATAGGCCATCTATAAGTTTTCATTCACAAACTCACAAACTCACTCGCTACGCTCGTTCGTTCGTTTCCTATTGACATAGCAAAGCACAACGATCCAAATTATATCGAAGCTATGAAAACTTGAAAGTCTTGAGAGAATGAACGTCTACGACGTGGTGCCAAGATCAATTAACGACACCTAAATACTCAATTGTCGCTGGGTATTTTTCAAAAAGGATCATGATCTTAAAAACAGCGACTAAGTGAGTGAGGTAGTGAGGAGTGAGGAGTGAGGAGTGAGGAGTGAGGAGTGAGGAGTGATGAATGACTGAGTGACGGAGCGAACGAGCGAACGAGCGAAGCGAGTGTGAGTGAGTGCGAGTGAGTGCGAGTGCGAGTGAGTGCGAGTGCGAGTGACTGAATGACCATGACATTAGTCTAAAAGCTCAATAACGAAGCTCCCGCATATTAAAGTTATCCTGGAGAGGTTCCGATCAAAGTATAGACATGTATAGGCCTTCCGGGCGGTCCGAACGAACGAGCGCACTCACACACACACACACACACGCACGCACTCAATCACTCACTCACTCACTCACTCGCTTCGCTCGTTCGCTCGTTCGCTCGCTCGTTCGCTCGTTCGTTCGCTTCGCTCCTGTGCTGCTTCGCAGCTGATTTTACCATATGGTTAGTCGCTTCGCTCCTGTGCTGCTTCGCAGCAGAATATCCGATCTGGTAATCGCTTCGCTCCTGTGCTGCTTCGCAGCAGTTTTCATTCAGATTTACATGTTACGCTCTAACCAAACACACTTCTATAACTAATCTTTATCCTAAACAAGCCTACACAATCCTATAATCAACCTTTATGCCGCACCTTGTATGTATTGAGTAAAGATGAAACCAGCAATCAACACTCACTCCAACCCTATTAAAATATAATGGCTCCCAAAGGTTTGCAATGCAAAGGTTCGCTAATTAGGCCTAAATTTGCACCAAAGCTATCTGAGCGGATGAGGTTCGCCAGGCTTAAAGTTACACCATAGCTATCCGAGCGGACGAGGTTTGCTCCTTAGGCTTAAAATTGCACCATAGCTATCCGAGCGGACGAGGTTTGCTCCTTAGGCTTAAAGTTACACCATAGCTATCCGAGCGGACGAGGTTTGCTCCTTAGGCTTAAAGTTACACCATCGCTATCCGAGCGGACGAGGTTCGCTAGGCTTAAAGTTACACCATAGCTATCCGAGCGGACGAGGTTCGCTGGGCTTAAAGTTACACCATAGCTATCAGAGCGGACGAGGTTTGCTCCTTAGGCTTAAAGTTACACCATAGCTATCAGAGCGGACGAGGTTTGCTCCTTAGGCTTAAAGTTACACCATAGCTATCCGAGCGGACGAGGTTTTCTAGGCTTAAAGTTACACCATCGCTACCCTCGCTCCACTCGGAAAGCTAAGACCTGAAATTGCACTGACGCTACCCTCGCTCCGCTCGGATAGCTAATATCGCTCGGATAGCTAATATCGCACCAACGCTTGGGTGCATAAGTAAGAGTTATAAAGTGCATTTTAGCGGTACGGGTGGAAGTTTCATTTCACCAACCGGTTATCATTACCAACAGTTTATTACTTTACCAACAGGTTACTAGTGCTCACCTGGAAATGTGTCATACTTACTTGTTCAAAAATGGTTGTATACTGTAATGGGTATCACCTTCATAGTGCTGCTTCGCAGTTCTATTCATTACTACTTCGCAGCTCTATACATTACTGCTTCGCAGCTCTATTCAATACTGGTTCGCAGTTCTATTCAATACTGCTTCGCAGCTCTATTCAATACTGCTTCGCAGCTCTATTCAATACTGCTTCGCAGCTCTATTCATTACTGCTTCGCAGCTCTATTCAATACTGCATCACAGCTCTATTCAATACTGCATCACAGCTCTATTCACTACTGCTTCGAAGCTCTATTCAATACTGCTTCGCAGCTCTATTCATTACTACTTCGCAGCTCTATTCAATACTGCATCACAGCTCTCTTCAGCCTCGCTTGCGCTCGGCTGAATTGAACCCTCGAATATGGTTGTATAGTGTAGTGGTTATCACCTTTGGTTTTGATCCAAATAACCCCGGTTCGAATCCGGGTACGACCTTCATTCACCCTAACCTTTTTTGTCCGAGTAACCATTTTAATTGTTCATACGCAACCATTTACATTGTCTGTACGCATCTATACAGAGCGACCAAAGTAACTTGCTCTGTTTGAGGCACTGGTTGTATCTACATTGCTATATTCTCAACAATACGAGTAAGCAAAATCAATACTGAGAGTCGATCGTTCCATCACCACCATCATCCTTCTATCCACCCTTCCTTGGTATCGCCTCGAATACATTTGTGTACATATATCTGCAAAGCGGTATTGTTATACGAAGCAGGGACATCAATCTCGAGCGTGTTTGCGACAGTAACGTACGCGGGGGTGGCGGGGGAAGCATCATAGCAAGAATACATCATCTGTCAGCGCAATACATCTCCATAGTACCAACCAGTATACTTACAATATACTCAACTCTCCCAACTCACACTGTGGTGTTTCGAATTATATGCATACACACAATTACACAACGTATCGAATTTACCGAATACAGAACAAATCGATGTATATCGTTAAAAGAAATACAAAGTCACAGCAATCATATTGATATTCATTAACAAGAACACTACGAGCTCATTACACTATAGTTGTCGCTATAGTTGTCACTACACTTGTCTCTACACTAGTCTCTACACTTGTCTCTACACTTGTCTCTACTATACGTGTCTACTTTTTGTGACTCGCATCCATCATTTGCTCGTTGCTTTTTGTGTAACGACCTCATGGGTTCCCCCTCATTACCAAATACAGCCAAATTCTTACAACACCAAATCTTCAGGGGCCATTCAAAAAATCCATAACATGACTAAAGAAACTATGGAGAGACGTTCAAGAGGTTATAGTAACCTTGTGGACCAAACATCCATGCTGCCTCATAAATGGCACAAGTGCCAAACAGATGGTGACTCAAATGACATTGAAAAACCTCAGAGCTGGACTCTGAAGTTGCTTGGAAAGTTTGACAAAAATGACAAGGATACACTTGATGAAGAAGCTACTTATGAACAAGATACTTATGAACAAGATACTTATGAACAAGATACTCCAAACGATACACTTGATGATAATCATCATAAATCTTTACATTCAAACATACATTACAACTCCATGTCTATGGATAGCTTGGAAAATTTGCAAAAGAGCCTTTCGGAGAAGATCACCGTGAACCCGCCCCCTTCAACTCCAAAGAAGTTTGGTTGGGTATCTCAAGATGATATATCAGATTCAAGGGAATGTGATGTATCCAGTGATAAAAATAGTGCACCAAACTATAGTGCACCAAACTTACATAATGCACCAAAGTTACGAGGTATCTCTTTTGGTGAAAGGATGGAGAAAACACCTGATTATGATGGTTCGTCAAAGGTGTACGATAAAGGTGATTTGAGCGATAGTGATGGTTCAAAGGTATATGATAACGATAATTTAACTGATCACGGTAGTCCAAAGGTACACCATAACGATAATTTGACTGATAGTCGGATCGGTAAAACCTCACTGATATCACCTGATTATGGTACTCCCGTTAAAAAATCACAACCACCCTCTGAATACTCTCCAAAGTATTCATCCTCAGAAATACCCCTTTCGGTCCAGTTTATGCACAAACCAAGTCGGTCCCTAGAGATGCTCAAAATCGCCAACGATCCAACTAAAGAAAATAGCAAAATTAACTCGAAATCTGAGGGTACCCCCCACTCCAACGATATCCCCAACTCACGACCCCCATTACATAGAAACTCCAGCTATGATGCCCAAGAAAATTCATTCCCCTTACCAACGTCACCTGCACACACCCTCCCCCCCTCGAGACTTGTACGCAAAAAGTCTGGCGAAATTCTCAAACCCTCACTAAAGCATTACTCGCAGTCGGTACCCACCACTCCAACATACAAACTGGTTCATTTTATCCCCAACAATGACGTTCGGTATTTTAATCGTCTGGACACCCCGGCAGCCATTCTGGCCACAAACTCCCCCACGCTCATTGCAGGGTCTTCAGATAGCTCTCGGGAACTGTCCGAAGAACCTGATTTTTCGGTAGGATACCTTTCGTACCAATCAGTTCAATGGAACCTCGAAACCCTCAATATGCCCAAGCTATCATACACCAAAAAAGTGATGGATAAAGAGCCCGTTTTCTTGGAACGCATCTTTATCAGCATGGATAGACGTTTTCTCATTGGTCACATTGCAGCTTTAAACGTTGCATACGAGAAAAACATCAGCTTGCGCTATTCCGCAGACCCTCTGTGGCTGACCATTGTGGAGATCCCAGCAACATATGTTCCGGATCGCCCTGCAATTTTAAAGGATAATGAATATGATCGGTTCCTGATACAAATCCCATTGGATGTATTGATTGTCACCAGTGCCGAGGATGAAGATGACGCACCCCCTGGCGATTTAGTACAAACTAAAGAATGTCAACTTTGTGTTCATTATGGGGCAGCCAATACCGATTTCTGGGATAACAATAATCATCAAAACTACCGGGTTAAATTGACTAAAACAACCAAAAGAAACCGTCCGAAAACGGCAAAAATCGAAGCACATACCAGCAAACCGAAATACTCGTCACTGTACTTGAAACGTCGCATGTCCGACCCTCAAGTTGAGCTGTTGCAACAGGATTTGACACCTCCGTCCCTGGCGAATTTGTTTGAGGAGTATGAGAATGATGGGAAGGATTATTATTTGGCGATTGATGATGTGGATTCGCAAGCGTATAAGCAGCTTTTGGATAATTATTGTTTTAGTGGTGAGGAGAGGGATAAGAGG
This sequence comes from Kodamaea lidongshanica (nom. inval.), assembly GCA_030562865.1. Taxonomy (NCBI): domain Eukaryota; kingdom Fungi; phylum Ascomycota; class Pichiomycetes; order Serinales; family Debaryomycetaceae; genus Kodamaea; species Kodamaea lidongshanica (nom. inval.). The sequence continues at coordinate 5,290 of JAKUAJ010000293.1, read as the reverse complement.
GGGTATAGTGTGCTGATGCTTTTGGGGTTGGTTGATTAGAAGCTCAGCTTGTGAGCGTAGCGAACAAGCTGAGCGTAATGAGGCTGAAAGCTTGTGAGCGAGCTAGCTTGTGAGCGAGCTAGCTTGTGAGCGTAGCGATCAAGCTGAGCATAATGAGACAGAAACATGTGGCTAGCTCGTGAGCGTAGCAATCAAGCTGGGCATAACGAGACTGAAATTAAGAAGCATGTGAGACGAATTGTGAGAATAACCTTGGGAGACGACACGTGTTGGACGAAACATATGAGCCGAAACGTGTTGACGAACGTGTTGACGTGCTGACGAACGTGTTGACGTGCTGACGAACGTGTTGACGTGCTGACGAACGTGCTGACGTGTTGACGAACGTGCTGACGTGTTGACGAACGTGCTGACGTGCTGACGAACATGTTGACGTGTTGACGAACGTGCTGACGTGTTGAACGTCTTGACGCGCGGACGAACGTGTTGACGTGTTGACGAACATGTTGACGTGCTGACCTGTTGACCTGTTGTGACAAGGCTACTCTCTAACATTGTGCCTTTCATAATAACCAACTTTGCCAAGTTGTTACACATGCATTATCAGCCAATTCACCTTTCATTACCCACCACATGCCAATGATATTTCAAGGGCAATTGCATAGATAGCTGTATGTATATTATTATAAATGCAAGATTAGCCATAAAAGTTTCCTTCGTATGGTGAATATTAGCCAAGAATAGAGGAACCGCAGGTCCTGGAAGAGGAACCGCAGGTCCTGGAAGAGTAACCTGCGTTAGGTAATCACATATACTGCCAAAGAATTGGTATCGCTACATGCTATTTGATCCATAGGACTGTTTGAATGGAGTAATGATATTTTCAAAGTGATTATTCAATGTATGTGATACTCGTATGGTGATTGAAAAGGCTTTTGATTAAACTCCTGTGCTGCGAAAGACGAACGAGCGAAGCGAGTGAGTGAGTGAGTGCGTGAGTGCATGAGTGAGTGAGTGAGTGCGTGAGTGAGTGCGTGAGTGAGTGAGTTGGTTAGTTCGTTCGTTCGTTCGTTCGTTCGTTCGTTCGTTCGTTCGCTCGTTAGTTCGCTCGTGAATGCGAGAGTCTGAGTTCGTTCGTTCGTTCGCTCGTCCGTCCGTTCGCTCGTTAGTTCGCTCGTGAATGCGAGAGTATGAGTTCGTTCGTTCGTTCGTTAGTCTGTGCGAGAATTCGTTCGCTCGTGAGTGCGAGAGTCTGAGTTCGTTCGTTCGTTCGTTCGCTCGTTCGTTCGCTCGTTCATTCGTTCGTTCGTTCGCTCGCTCGTTCATTCGTTCGTGATTTCGTGATTTCGTGTATTCGTGTATTCGTGTATTCGTGTATTCGTGTATTCGTGTATTCGCTCATTTGCTCATTTATTCGTTCGTTTCGTTTATTCATTCGCAGATATTATTTTCGCAGCCAATGCTACGAGTAAGTGAGTGAGTGAGTGAGTGAGTAAGTGAGTGCGAACATTTGAGTTCGTTCGTTTGTTCGTTCGTTCGTTCGTTCGTTCGTTCGTTCATTCGTTCGTTCGTTTGTTCGTTCGCTCGTTCGTTCATTCGTTCGTTCATTCGCTCGTTCGTTCGTTCGTTCGTTCGTTCGTTCGCTCGTTCGTTCATTCGTTCGTTCATTCGCTCGTTCGTTCGTTCGTGAGTAAATGTGTAGGACTGACTGACTGAGTTTTCGGTTTTGACCAATTGATATATGTTACATGACTGTAACTTTACTGCTTATTACAGAGATAATCATAGTTCTTATATACACACATGAGTAAATGTGGTGTCACAGATATGTGTGGACTCAATGTACATGTGTAACCTCCTAGTATTGTAGTACCAAGTTTCATATAAGTGAGTGAGCGAACAATCAAACGAACAAGCGAAGCGAACGATCAAACGAACGAGCGAAGCGAGCGAGTGCGTGAGTAAGTGAGTGAGTGCGTGAAAGTGAGTGAGTGCGTGAGTGAGTGCATGAAAGTGAGTGCGTGAAAGTGAGTGCCTGAGAGTGATTGAGTGCGTGAGAGTGATTCAGTGCATGAGAGTGATTCAGTGCCTGAGAGTTTGTTCGTTCGTGAGTAACGAATCTTTGAGTGTGTGACCAACTGAGTAGAGAACTCTTGTAACACTACGAATATAATTTATGACCCAACTATTACAGTTTATCCTTGGCTTAACAAATCATGATGCTTATCCCATATCGCTAGTCCTTACCAACTCATTCGAAAGGATCTCATCCATAAAACCTATCCATATTAACACACAGTGTATGTATCGTTTTTGAAACCACAACCATCTTTACACTTGCAAGTTAATCTAAATTGGATTGAAATGTTTTGAAATCATTAGGTTAAAATCATATAGAGTATTGTAATGCTGGTTGAGTTTAGTTATATATTTAAAAGTATAACTGATCAACCTGAAAGTCGGTACTATGAGCGCTTGATACTCACGAACGAACGAATAGTGCTGCGAAGTAATACTATGAGTGCTAGGTACTCACGAACGAACGAACCAACGTCGAACGAACCAACGAACCAAAAAACGCACTGGAAAAGTTATAGTTTTCTTGAATACAATAATGTTCACTTGAATAGCATCAATTCCTAACTTTGATGACAAAGAAATGTGCGATTTTGGTGATTTTCGATGGAATTTCAATGGAATTTGGTGAATTTTCTAGTGAATTTTCTAGTGAATCTCAGTTAATTTCATAGCAAACTTCATTCAATTTCATAGAACGCTTTACCTTGGATCTCTAGTTTACGTTGAGCTAGTTTATAGTTTATTTACAGGTGAATTGAGTGATTTTTGGGTTGGTTTGTAGGGAATTTGGAGATGGTTTTTTAGTGATTTTTATTGATTCGTGAGTGAACAAACGAGCGAAGAACAAACGAGCGAAGCGAGTTTGTTCTCACTCACTCACTCACTCACTCACTCACTCACTCACTCATTCATTTTTGCTACTCACTCACTCACTCACTAGCTCACGCACGCACTCACGCACTAACTCACTCACTCACTCACTCACTCATTCATTTTTGCTACTCACTCACTCACTCACTCGCTTCGCTCGTTCGTTCGTTCGCTCAAATTGAGAATACTCACCAAGCCAAAAGTTGTAGCTAAATATAATGGTTTTGCTGTTATGCTAGTATATTACCATACCACCAAAGCATTATGTCACCACCGGTACCGCAATAATGAAAACTCATTTTGTAGCACTACCCAGTCATCGTACAGAGCGAACGAGCGAAGCGAGTGAGTGAGTGAGTAGCGAACATGAATGAGTGAGTGAGTGAGAACGATCAATTCGCTTCGCTCGTTTGGGAGTGAGGTGAATCAGTCCCAATGATTATTTTCTTAACCAGTCGCACAACCATGACTAGCCTCAACCAGTCAGCTATCCCAAAGCAAGTGTAACTTTAAATGGTATTGACCATTTCTGTCACTATGGTACTATCACCAAGCTTTGCTCGTTTGTTCTCACTCACTCACGAACTCACTCACTCACTCACGAACTCATTCATTTTCGCTACACACCCACTCACTCACTCGCTTCGCTCGTTCGTTCGTTCGTTCGCTCAAAGTTGTAGCTAAATACAATAGTTTTACTGTTATGCTTTAAGCTTATTGGTGCTATAATTATACTCTCAGAGTTTGTCACATTCTACATAATAACATGTGCTATACTGTCAAACTGGTTGTACTCACCTCTACATATTAACAATGCAAGAATATCAAAAGTTGATTAGCAGTAGTTTATATAGCGGTAGTATGTTTGGGGAAGTTTGCTGTAGTATGTTTGGGGAAGTTGCAGCATTTATACGTTCTGGAAAGTCGCTTCGCTCTTGTGCTGCTTCGATTCCAAATTACAACCACCTCATGAAGCAAACGAGTAGTGAGGTTGCTAAATACAAAGTTGCTCTATTATTGCGGCACGTGTCTCCAGAGGTTTGATCCATCACACGCAGAAGGAGGCTGCGCACGCTTTAAAGATGATCAAGATTTTCATGATAAAGACTATTACGCACTAGCTCACTCGCACGCACTCACGCATACACTCACGAACTCACTCATACACTCATTCACAATCTCACAATCTCACAATCTCACAATCTCACTCACAATCTCACTCACAATTTCACTCACTCACTCACTCACTCGCTTCGCTCGTTCGTTCGTTCGTTCGTTCGTTCGTTCGATCGTGAGGATCATGTCTAATAACAGAACAAACCTCTCAGAATGAACTCACTCACCAACTCACCAACGTTTTTTGTTCAGTGAGTTAGTATCAACACTCATAGTACTGCTTCGCAGTACTATTCGCGAGGGTGTGATATTCTTTTATGGTACATTTTTATTCAGAACGATGATATTGGCTGCAAAATCCAAACAATTTCTACAAACACAGTACAAGTTTTGCTGTGATATCGTAAGCAAGTTTAAGAATGAACCATACTTTTTTCAAGAATTCTCACATAGCTATATCTTGTTGTGTGTGGATTTTGCACCCAAGGTTAATAGGCGAGAAGTTTGTTCTGGATCTGTGAACGAGCGAGCGAAGCGAGTGAGTGAGTGAGTGTGCGAACAAACAAAGGGAGTGATTGAGAGTGCGAACGAGCAAAATGAAGAAGTGTAACATACTGAGTGAGTGTGTATGGCAACTTGAATTCCATACCCCAATATATATAGCTTTTAAAAACTTTCCAAACAGATCCCAGGGTTGCAGGATTATCAGTGAGTGCGTGAGTGTACCTTATTGGGTACTTTATACGAAATATACCTAATATACATAATGTACAATATATTTGGAACCCATTAATGGTGTACGGCTGGTGGTGCATTAAAGAATACCAGTATCATATTCACTAAAAAAGCAAAAGATTGTTAACGTTAAACTAAACATTTGAGTCTTTCGAGGTGAGCCAGTTGTTGTGGATGGCAAAAAGGTCGTACCCGGATTCGAACCGGGGTTATTTGGATCAAAACCAAAGGTGATAACCACTACACTATACAACCGTTGATGGTGATTGTTTTATAACTCCTCAACTCTGTTTGAGCTATATCGAGTTAAATGTCCCCTTTAATCTAGTTAAGATCTCAATGAGTATCCTGATGTATTATCTGTGAGTACGATCAAACTCAATAACCAATAATAACAATAGCTTGTATTAATGTTCCTAAACACTAAATAAATCACAACTAATCCCCAAGCTTTCTGGCTCAAAAATCTCGATTTGAATACCTGAATTAG
>JAKUAJ010000292.1:0-22975 GCA_030562865.1 Kodamaea lidongshanica (nom. inval.) | reverse complement strand
TATACTTACTATCTATCGATCTTAGCTTACACTTATCATAACAACGCCCACGAATCTCCCTATTCGCATTCAGTGTCCTAAACTAAGCTAATCCTAATAGGAGCGGGGCCAGCCCCTTTTATATTCTCCCTACTAAGCATAGTTGCCCGGAGCCCGCATGTCCTGCATCCAATGCAGGACTCACCTTTTATATAACAGGTGAATCCACAATCGGAGCTGTTCATTAGACAAGCAAGTTGTTGAATTTATAAGCCCTTTTGATAGCTTTAAACTAGTACCATATTAGTTTGCAGCCATAAAAGAAATGCCAATATGTTTCATGCTCAGTCATTCAAATAGAAGCAATAAATGTGACTTGAGATGTGAAGCTAATTCCTGGCCACTAAGGATGCATTGTTGTTGGTTAATGAATTTAACGAGCGAACGAGCGAAGCGAGTTCGTAAGTGAGTACATGAGTGAGTACGTGAGTGAGTTCTTAAATAGAGAACCTATGGAACTACCGAGTTCGTGAGTGAGTGCGAACAATTGAGTGAGTGCTAACAATTGAGTTCGTGATGGCATAGTTTGAATTATAAAAATTACTAGGGACGCTTGTTCGTCACGAACGAGCGAAGCCGAACTCCTCACTCACTTCGCGAGTTTGTTCAAAAAAAGAAGCTGATACTCAGGTTCGAACTAAGGACCAACAGATTTGCAATCTGCTGCGCTACCACTGCGCCACATCAGCTTCTGTTGTCAAAAAAATCTTTGAGAGAATTTCCACCTATGTATGGAAGGAAAGGCGAATTCATAGAATTGTTGTCTGGTATTTGACTATCAATAAATGAGGAAATTAAGAAAGACATACGAGGCCTCGTTTAAATGAAATTGCCGGTATATTTTCAACTAGTGTTGCTTCGCAGTCACATCGTTAACTCCTAAGTTCGCTTCGCATTTTGTAGATTTTGGTAATTTATTCGGAAAAAGGTATTATCCATATACAATGTATTTAATCATTACGATATGATTATGATCAGCTATTAGCTTTCTATTATTGTGGTACGTTGACGGACGTCATCACCGTAGATGACACCGAACTGTTCGTTTCAAAGGGAGGTACCAGTACAAGCAAACAGACTCACACGAGAGAATAATGGCTTATACCTTGGTTTGGAAGGCTGCGAAAAGAGAATAAAGATGGCACGAACTCACGGACGCGCGAACGAAGGAACGAAGGAACGAGCGAACTCACGCATACACTCCCTCACTCACTCACTCACTCGCTTTGCTCGTTCGCTCGTTACTCGCTCAGCCACCTTGGATGTTAAGCACAGATAAATCATCTTAACCAATACATTTCATAAGCATCAAATTAATGAAACTGTAGCACCAGACATATCAAAGAAAATACATGAAAACATTCTGCGTATCATTTCAAAGGTAATCACAAGCTACAGTTTTCAATATACATGGATTGTGTATTGTTCAGTGACATTTCAGTGTCAGTTAAGTACATTGCTTAGTAACACTCCTGTTCATTCCTGTTTAGTGACAGATTTCACCTTTATTAATCAAGCAAAACCTTCATCTTGAGCACACATCTGCATTTTGTTCCAGGTCTGACTAAAGTACAAACTATACATACAGAGTACTGTGTGACATTCTTCAACTTGTAAAAGAACCTCTTTGCTTATATCAGCAACAATTATGCTTTGCCGATCGAACGAGCGAGTGAGTGAGTGAGTGAGAGAGTGAGAGAGAGATAGAGAGATAGAGTGAGAGAGTGAGAGAGTAAGAGAGTAAGAGAGTGAGAGAGTACGAGAGTGAGAGAGTGAGAGAGTAAGAGAGTGAGAGAGAGAGAGTGCGGGAGTGAATGAATTGAATATAGTTGTACTCGATTTAAATGAACTCGATTTAATGAACTCGGATGTACTCAATCTACATGTACCCAATCTACATGTACCCAATTTTATTCAATAGCTATGCTCAAGGTGTTTATGAAGTTTTGTGTTTAATGGCTTTTTGGATGAGAACGAATGGCAATGGTTTCTGGTGTACAATATGCGATGTAGAAATTCTGTACATCTCGCAGTGTTGGTTCCAAACAGAATTAAGAAGACAATTTTGAGGCGAACGAACGAGCGAACGAACGAGCGACCGAACGAGCGAAGCGAGTGAGTTCGTGAGTTCGTGAGTCAACTTGCTCAACTAGATTAACTCGCCCAACACTAGATCAACTCGCCCAACTCGTTCGCAGATTTCTTGTACTTTGAGGGGGTGTCACAGTAACTGTGACTGTGAGTTTTCTGTATATCATGCTGATACCATCATCTCCTTACTTATAGCTCCCCATTTTGTATAACATTTACATTCGTGTATGAATGAGTTTATATTGGTTAGTTTAGCGTGGATATACGAAGCAAGTCTGTCGTTTGTGAGTGTGAGTTTACTATTGTGAGTTCTTGTTTGTGAGTGACTTTATCTGGTCCTTTAGAACTCGCCTGTACCTTTGAATAATTCGCTCGCCATGTACATTCTCGGCTTTATTTATATGTGTCAAACCATCTCAAAACACCCAATTTGGGTCTGAGAGCTTTGCTAATTACACTCATCAAATGACGTCAAACTAAGCTAACATTAATTTAAACACTAATTTCAACACGAATTTCTATGATTCTTTTCATGGTATTTGAAGAGTATTCACTATTACGCACCTTGACTTGTGGAAATAGGAGAACTTGACATGAAAAACTCATTGTGTAGCACTACTCAGTCATCGTTCATCTCGTAGCACTGCTTCGCAGCACTACTTATCACTGCTTTGCAGCACTACTCATCACCACTAGTAGAAATCCATTCTACACATTAGGCCAAAGTTAAAGCGAGCACTGCCTTGCTCGGTCTGCAATGTCCGGTTAGCTCATTATGTGACGATATTCATACTGTGTATACGTTAAATTTGTATCTTTGGTGTAGACGGCCAATTACAAGAAGCCACCCAGCAAAGCTCACACGATAACTTATTCGTCCTCTTTACTCTTTGGTTAGCGAGTGAGTGAGTTGGTCCCTTTCTAAAGTGAATAAGTGAGTGAGTGAGTGAGTGAATACGAGCGAAGCGAGTGAGTAGTTGTTACTTTCTGAATAAATGAGTGAGCTGGTCCCTTTGAATAATCGAGTGGGTAGTTGTTACTTTCTGAATAAATGAGTGAGCTGGTCCCTTTGAATAATCGAGTGGGTAGTTGTTACTTTCTGAATAAATGAGTGAGCTGGTCCCTTTGAATAATCGAGTGAGTAGTTGTTACTTTCTGAATAAATGAGTGAGCTGGTGCCTTTATTAGTCCCTTTGATACCTTCACACCCAAAGGTCCCTTTCATGGAAATGTGCGGAACGGATGGATAACGGCTAAAAAAACAAACCCTATCGCTATGACAAACCCTATCGCTATGATGGGCTTGTTATTGTGGCTTGGTTGAGTTACGATGTTATGAGATTGGTGCACCTCAGGTGATACCTGGTGGCTTAAAGACGTTATGAGTTGAGAAATATTTTGAAAGATATGAACCAAATGTTGTATAAATTCATCTAACATAAATTATCAATTGGGATCGATTCGGGGTTGCATTCTTCTGTCGCTATATGAAAATCCTGCACATGGCGTTGATTGAGATGATGGATACATCTTTTATGACGTGATCACCCATTTATGTATGCTTCAAGCTTTAATTGGGGGGTACAATGGGCTCGATGGGGCTAAAATGGGGCTACCATGGGGCCACCATATTCAGAGATATGGCAAAATCCCAATCATCGATATTCGAGTGGGTCAACCTTCTCATGAACGAGCAAAGCGAGTGAGTGAGTGAGTGAGCAGTGAACTTTTTTGCAGTGAACGAGTTCATAGCGATTAAACGAGTTTTTAGCTCACTCTTGATTAAACGAGTTCATAGCTCACTCTTGATTAAACGAAGCCACTCTTGATTAAACGAAGCCACTCTTGATTAAACGAAGCCACTCTTGATTAAACAAAGCCACTCTTGATTAAACGAAGCTACTCTTAACAAAGCCACTCTTGATTAAACAAGTCATAGCTCACTAATTTCCAGAATTCATTGATTCGAGATTAATCAATTGTTTGTAGTATAATAGAATAACGGGGAAGCAGAAAGTTTGGCCCTCTCGTCACATCTCATGACTCTTTTGAGCAATAAAGTATGAGCTCATGTTCAATGTCATGTAATTGTTAGTTTATGGTCCCATGTAATTGTTGCTCTTTAGCAATCGCAACAACACAGACATTTGCTTGCCGGTTTAATCAAATTCATGTTGCATGTCAACTCTGCATTCTTCTTGACATGATAAAGATTGAGCATGAACTGTCTTGACACTTTTAGATTAACTGACTGCGAAAAATAGATTTTATAGTGAGTATTTCTAGTTGATTTGGTAGACGAGTTACAAGTGATTGTAAAGTAATTGAGGTTTGAGTTGGATTGTCATGCCTTGGTGGGCTAACCAGAGGCAGATACACCACATATGTACTCAAGTATTCTTGATAATCTACAGTTTTTCATAGCCAAAAATATATAACCTATATCAATACAACCGTATCTATGGTTAATTCCTTGTAATGACACACCTCCAAACATAACTAGCAAGTTCTTAAAGTCAATTCAAAAGTATGCAAAACAAACAAAGACAAGAACTTCATTTATGGACCCTCAAAAAAATTGAAATGGGTCCAACCTCTTCGTTTCTCATTGGAAACGGAAGGTTCGTTGTTCTCGGCTTGGGCAGAGGCGACAGCGAGAATAAAAGCGGCCAAGGTGATTGTTGGGATTTTCATTTGATGATGAATCACATCTGGAACTTGGCCATTTTGTATTGGTTTTCAATCAAGTATCATCCATTCGTGTCCTAAAGGGGAAACCCAAAAAGCACATTAGCTTGAAAAGCGAGCAAGGCGTTTTCAGATTAACTTTTGGTAACCCAACCAAAGGGAATGTAATTAAACTGACATCAATCCGCACGGAGAAACGAGCCAATTGGTATATGTAAATTCATTGGTTTGGTTAGTTAGTTTGCCTTTTTTCTACACACACAGTACAATCTCAATGGTTGATAAAGAATGAATGAGGGAGTTTGATATCGAAAGTAAGCTTGGTATGTATAAAATACATACACTTACAAGGTGATCTCTTTGAGTTTCATGAGGACATATAAGATTATTGAGAAAAATAATTATATATAGCACCTTTCCAGCACTGTTAGCTCATGTACTGAGGACTGTTGTGTAAATCTATTGCAATGATAGTATAGTGACGTTAAAGTCTAGAGACTTGGAATTGTATTCAACAAGCAACAAAAGAATAGTGTTGCGAAGCAGTACTATGAGAGCTTGATATTTATTCACTCACTCCTCACTCACTCACTCGCTTCGCTCGCGTGTATTTAATCCAGCTAGCTTCAACGAAATAAGTGAGTGAGTTTGTGAGTGAAATTCTGGTTTGATAGTTGTTACTCGCTAACTAACTTTGCTCCTTCAATCAGAGAATCGTACTCACATACTCACATTGCTACGTCAGGCAAATTCAACATGTATTGTCAAACTCATCCATCCTCCTAGATTCACCCATCTCTTTGATGATACTCTCAAATACAAAACAGCTTTATACTCCAGTATTGATAAAGCTAATGATCCAACGTCATCCAATACACAACAGCTTTATACTCCAGTATTGATAAGGCTAGTGATCCAACGTCATCCAATACAATCAACCAGTAACATTTATACACAAATTTCTATGATTCTTTTCATGGTATTTAAAGAGTATCAATACGTACTATACTCGTGGAAGTGGCAGAACTTCACATGAAAAACTCATTTTGTAGCACTACTGAGTCATCGTTCATCTGACATTTTGTAGCACTACTCAGTCATCGTTCATCTCGTAGCACTGCTTCGCAGCCCTACATATCACTGCTTCGCAGCACTGGTAGATTCCGCATCTGTCATTTTGTAGCATTCAGTCATCGTTCATCTCGTAGCACTGCTTCGCAGCGCTACTCATCATCTGTGCCTTGAAATTAAAATCGCACCCGCTATTACTAGCCATGTCAGACACTCTCTTATATCAACTGGACTTTCTGATGCATGCCAAGCTCACTACAGTAGGGGTAGAGGTGCGGTCGCCAGCCATTGTGGATACACCCAGTGTCATGTGTTGTATGCCACCAACCACCAAAGAGCTTTCGCTGATTGCGTTTCAGGACATTTTATGGTGTACCCCGGTTAGTACCAGCAAACTAGTCAAGATCACATACGTTGTTGCACAAGGTGAAACTATTCTGCTAGAGTCCATTGAAGTTGGTTTCGACAATATGACTGGTGTGGATGCTAGTGAGATATCCAAAACCATAATGCAAAGGGCATTTCCTACTCGTGGTCAAACCACCCCTTCGATACTTTTATTAGTGAACCCTCATGGAGGTAAGGGTAAAGCTAGTGATATTTATCGCAAACATATCTTACCAATACTACAAGCTGGTCATATCGATGTTACGTGTGTGGAGACTCAACGATCCAAGCATGCTATTGATATTGCCAGAGAGTTGGACATTGAAAAATATGATATTATAGCATGTTGTTCAGGAGATGGGATTCCACATGAGGTCATTAATGGATTCTATCAACGTCCAGATAAAGGTTTAAGTGCTTTCAATAAAGTTGCTGTCACCCAATTGCCATGTGGTTCAGGTAACGCCATGGCATTGAGTACGTATGGTACCAACGACTCCGCCAAAGCAACTTTTCTAATGCTAAAGGCTCAAAAAGCTAAACTAGATCTCATGGCTATTACTCAAGGATCTCAAATAAGTCTTGCATTCCTCTCGCAATGTTATGGCTTAATAGTGGAATCTGATATTGGAACAGAATTCTTAAGATGGATGGGACCAGTAAGATTCGAATTGGGTACAGTAGCAAACGTATTCCTTCGTGCAAAATATCCTTGTGACGTTTACATTAAATATATTCATCAAACTAACCAAGAAATTGCCCGGAATTACATAAAGAAATATCAAGAAAACATAACGAACGCTTCCTTGGGAAAATTACCTATAGTTACCGAAGATTCACTTAAACTAAAGTCCCCGGCCTTGGGTGAGTCATTATCTTCAGATTGGGAAAAGTTACCTGATGATGTGGCTGATAACTTGAACCTCTTGTACGTTGGGAAAATGCCTTACATCTCTGATGGAGTACAATTTTTTCCTGCCGCACTCCCCAACGATAATGCCATGGATTTGGTTATCACTGATGTGAACTCTTCGATTTTTGAGTCCTTGTCTATGTTATCCAAAGTGGAGACTGGTGCTCATGTGGATGGAGAGAAGGTTTTGCATGCCAAGATTGAGTCGTATAGGTTGGTTCCGCGTGTAAAGAGACTGTTTATTTCGGTTGATGGTGAGGCTTTTCCTATGGAGGAGTTTCAGGTGGAGGTTTTACTGGGTGTGTTGAGTGTTTTGTTGATGGGGGGGAATTTTGTTAAGACGAGGTATACGAGCGAACTCACTCACGAGCGAAGCGAGTGAGTGAGTTCGTGAGTGAGTGACTGCGATTCCGGGAGTGAGATTCCGGTGTGCTTTATGAGTGAGATTCCGGTGTCATTTATGAGTGAGATTTCAGTGTCATTTATGAATGAGATTTCAGTGTGATTTACGAGTGAGATTCATTTGTACGCTCTTCCTTTGTACGTGATTCCTGTGTACTCTATTCCTGTGTACGCTATTCCCGTGTACGCTATTCCTGTGCTTTATGATTTCTGTGTGCCTTGTGCGCGCACTAACTGTACACACGTCTGGTTATTATTACGGTGCGCTATTGGAATATAAAAATTTATTTATGTTAACTTATATATTGCTGTGTAGCAGCTTTGATGAGAATAATAAAAATTGGGGGGAGTTGATACGTAGTTGATACAATGTTATAGATTGTCTTTTGAAATTGTCACGGTAACGAGTCCATAATGACGTGGTGACCACTATGTGATCACTATGTAACCACTATGTTTGACTCCATAATCACTATGTGATCACTCCGTGATCACTATGTAACCACTACGTAATCACTCCATAATCACTATGTGATCACTCCGTGATCACTATGTCCACTACGTAACCACTACGTGATCACTACGTGATCACTCCGTGGTTACTAATACAACAACCTAGTCAAAATCTTATACTTCGTCCTCTCCAATTGCTCATCCAAACTCTTAATATCAGCCAAGTCAACATCCGAAATATCAGCCATCAAATAAGCAACGTCACCTCTTGAATCTGTAAATTGCTTTTCAATATTATGATTGGACAAGATTTCATTAACAGTTTTCAACACACCAGGAACATTTTGATGAATGTATAAAACTCTAACCGAGTTATTTTGATCCAAATCCAAACCTCTCAAAGCAACTTCAGGGAAGTTGACAGCACCTATGGAAGCACCTTCATTAATATATTTAGTCAAAGAAGTAGCAACTTCAACACCAATAGCCGATTGAGCTTCTTCAGTCGAACCACCAATATGAGGAGTTAATATAACATTTCTTAAAGAACATAATTCTTGAGCCCAATCATTTAAATTATTAGTGAATAATTGAGCACCATTTTTAGCTGGTTCATGAGGGAAAACGTCAAGAGCAGCACCAGCAATTTTACCAGCTTTCATAGCTTGAACTAAAGCTGGAATATCAACCACAGTACCTCTTGAAGCATTTATAACATATGAACCATCTTTCATAGCAGCAAATTGAGGAGCACTTAATAAATTCTTTGTATCTGAAGTTTCAGGAACATGACATGTAACAAAATCAGCTTTTGAAAGTAATTCATTTAATGTTCCAACTTGTTTAGAATTACCTAATGACATAATCATTTGTATATCATGATAAATAACATTCATACCCATAGCTTCTGCCAATACTGATAATTGAGATCCGATATGACCATAACCAATAATCCCCAATGTTTTACCTCTAATTTCCCAACATCTTGAGCTTACTTTATTCCAAGTACCAGTATGCATTTCAATTGAACGATCACCCAATTGTCTTGCAAGGGAGATTACTTCAGCAATCACCAATTCAGCCACAGATCTTGAGTTTGAAAATGGTGAGTTAAAAACTGCTATACCTTTATTAGCAGCTGTTTCCAAATCAACTTGATTAGTTCCAATACAAAAGCATCCAATTACAACTAAATTCTTAGCATGCTCCAAAACGTTAGCAGTTAACTTTGTTTTAGATCTAATACCAATGGCATGAACGTCTTTGATCTTCTCAATCAATTCATCTTCTGGTAATGATGATTTATAGAATTCAACTTGATAACCTTGATTTTCAAAAATTTTGATGGCGGTCACATTGACATTTTCAAGCAATAAAATCTTGATATCACCAGTAGAGAAGGGTTTTAATGCCTTTGTTCTAGTATTGGATGGTGTATATTGACTGAGATAGGATTGGGTTGGTGAAGTGGAGACTATGTTGTTTGATTCAGAGAGGTTTAAGGCCTCTTGGAAGGTTTTGGTGATTTGCTGGGGTGAAGTCATTTTGATTTTTATGAGTCACGAACGAGCGAACTCACGAAACTCACTCGCTCACTCACGAGCGAAGCGAGTGAGTGAGTGAGTGAGTGAGTGAGTGAGTGAGTGAGTGAGTGAGTGAGTGAGTGAGTGAGTGATTACGTGAGTGCCAGTTTGTGAGTGTACTCTACTCTTTTAGGAATGTGAGGTAGGGATGTGAGGTAGGGATGTGAGGTGGTGATGTGAGGTGGGGATGTGAGGTGGGATGTGAGGTGGAACGTATTAATAGGAACGTTAAGTGTAAACGTAGTAATTGGAACATTGAGTGCAAACGTAGTAATTGGAACATTGAGTGCAAACGTAGTAATTGGAACGTTGAGTGCAAACGTAGTAATAGGAACATTGAGTGCAAACGTATATACTGCAGCCCTTGAGATGATATAAAGTCACTCGCAAGCACGCAACTTATGCAAAGAATTAGCTGCGAAAATGATTTGGGTGTATAGTGCTGCGAAGCAGTACTATGATAGTCACTCACGCTTCACTCACTCACTCACGCTTCACGCACTCACTCACTCACTCACTCGCTTCCTCGTTCATTCATTCGTTAATCTCCCACTACACTACTCAATATGCAAGTGAGGTGATTTTAATGACAATAAAAGTATAAGACTACATGAGCAGAGTACATGTCTTTCATTCAGAAACATCACTGCTCTTCAAGTCTACGGAATATTTCAATATCTTTATATGTGATATCTAGAATAATCAGTCTGGAATAATTATATCAATTAAAGACCATTAACATCAAGATCACTTTGCTCGCATGTATCCAACAAAGTATTGAGATTATAAAGGAAATTAAATTGGTATTGAATTTATATAGGTGACGAAGTTTTCGCTACTCATGAGCGAGCGAAGCGAGTGAATGAGTTTAGTGGTTTATGGTAATGCATAACTCGTTCGACCGATGTGAGGGAGTGTACACGAACAAAATGTGCGAGTGTGAATGAGTGTGAGTGAGTGTGAGTGACAGAGCCAAGTGAGTGCGTGTGAGTGAGTGCGTGCGAGTACAAGTTCGCATATGGTGGGCTTTTCATTCACTTGAACATGGTCTGTCACTTGTCTCGCTTCACTCTGTGCTGTAGGCACTACGAGCGAAGCGAGTAGTTGAACAAAGTTGCAGTACTAGATAAGGTTCGTAAACAGTTGAATAAGCTTTGTATACAGTTGCAGTACTGCTTCGCAGACTATTACAGTAGTAAAGTAACAAGAGGATCACATCCCACGCAAAATAATTCAAATGTAGAGGTTAGTTATATTGACCAACCAAAGCATTTTGACCTACGAAGTAAGTACCAATCGAAGTCATACACACGTTGGTTAGTTCCATCCAATCAAATTCATGCATGGCTTTTAATGATCCCCCGATATCTGTAGTTTTGTGGTCAAAACTGCCAACTTTCACAGCTTTCTTAGATTGTAACCACACTTGAATATGTTACGAGCAACAGAACCAGTAAAATTGTCAGTATGCTTTAAATTGGGTGTGAGAACGATCGAAGCGAGTGAATGAGTGTGCGTGACTGACTGACTGAGTGCGACTAACTGACTGAGTGCGACTGACTGACTGAGTGAGTGCGTGAGTGCGTGAATGAGAGTGAGTAGCGGATAAGAACGAAGCGAGTGAGTTCGTGAGTAACTGAGTGCATTCTCCCAAATACCGTCAAGCTTTGATTTCTCAACCAAAACGTCCACTGACTTTGTCCTTTGTGAGATACTAAAATCATAGTGAACGGACTGAGTAAGGAAGGAATATTTACACAACTGGGTTCAAAATCACAAACTAGATGGTTTAGAATATATAATCACATACAAAGATCACATAAAACGATCACATAAAACGATCACATACAACTGTAATGAATTTTGTAATAAAATTACAAACAACTAACCAACCAGACTTGACAAGCCAAGGTTGGTATTTGCTCTCACTTGGCAGAACTACGAGCAACAACTGAAAATATCTTCAAAGATTAGTTGAATGCTAAATTCAGTCAAAGAATTGGCACACTCGTTTAGTGAAAGAATTCGTAACTCACACTCGTCGAGCGAAGCGAGTTCGTTCGTTCGTTCGTTCGTTCGTTCGTTCGTTCGCTCGTTCGTGAGTGAGCTCATTTTGGTATAATTTGCATCCATTTCTCTCAGAATTCGAGCCAAATGCAATCCCCGAATTCACAGATTATGTGAAAATCATGAGCACATGTAAATACCCCCATCCCTTTGAGAGTTTTGATTTCACAAGGTCCCCCCTTTGGAACTGTGATGATATTTTCCCAAGGTCCCTCCCTTTGAAACTCTTGATTTTTTCTCAAGGTTACCTTTGCTGACTCTGGTGAATTTTTCTCAAGGTCCCCCCCTTTACATATACAGATTATATTAATATTCATAAAACAAACCTACAAATGAATTCTACTTACACACAACTACAAGATAACAAGAGACCAAAAGATTAAACAACGCATCACGCACATTCATTTAAAGTTTACTCAGTCGCATTTGAGAGTGATTGGGTATTGTGTGATTGGGTATTGTGTGATTGAATATAACGAAAAGTAATATCAAAACGATTTACATCAAGTTGTATTTTCACCAAAGAGTGTAAATGTGTTGAGCGATCCGTAACCCATGTGTTTGGCTAGCTTGCTGGTTATTTGCGAACACGAACAAAGTGAGTGTTTTAGTGTTGGAGTATGCACTCTCACTCTCACTCACGCATTCACTCACTTTGATTAATTCAACACTCACTCGTTCGTTCCAGAGTTGCTAATATTATATAATACCTTAGCTAGTGGCTTGTTGTATGTCTTTAAAATGATTCAATAGTTACGATTTGAATATGATTTGTATATTTCACATCTATGATTTTACCCATACTGCATATGCTCATCAATTTGAATACCTTGGGCCACTCAATTTATACAGGTATAGTTAGATGATCAACCTTGCCTGAGCTAATCAGCTAATGTCACATTGTTGCGGTGTGATTATTAATTTATATTTGGTGAAAGCTTTCAGGGGAAATAAGATATATACATGAAACATAGAGATAATCGCTGCTGCTTCGCTGCTTCAGATATAAATGACTAATAAAGTCGCTTCGCTCCTGTTCTGCTGCGCTCCTGTGTTGCTTCGCGTTGGTCTTTTAATGAGCTCAATTTCAATATTGCCGTTGAATGTACCTGTGATAAACAACATAACAAATGACAACTTTAACACCCCAATCATACCCACTTTCAAGCTGACTCAAAAAAACGTCCCAATATGGCCAAGACCACCATGAATTGTATTAAAGTATTTGTGTTGTTTGCTTTTTGCTCACTACAATACAATCACCTCTGACTAAGAGTCATATCAGCAATGAATGTGAGAGAAGATCTATAGAGGAAATAGTCATGCCAGTAAAGTTTCCAAAAAGCGGGTCGAAAGTGTGAGTGAGAACGAACAAAGTGAGTGAGTGAGTGAGTGAGTGAGTGCGTGAGTGCGTGAATGAGTACCCCATGAGTACCGAATTCTTTTGAATTGAATATGGTTTCAATACTAATTTGTTTGGTTTCAATACTGATTTCTATGATTTATAAAGTAAAGAGATGAATAAAGATATAAAAGATTGATGAAGATGGCGTGGCGTGATGATCAAAATGACCAGAATGATCAAAATGACCAAAATCTTCAAAACGACCAAAATCATCAAAACAACCATAATTCAATCAGCTCATTACTTTGCTTCATTCATTTAGTACACTTCACTCACACATTGCTCTCTTGCTCACATTGCTCACTCTCTCACTTTACTCATAAGTTCGCTCACTTTGCTCACATTTGGGTGTGACTTTTTCTCAAGTTATCAAGAGGAATTGCACGGGGATTTGCACGCACCAAGTTCACTCCAGGAAGTGACCAACTACTCACTTTGCTCGTACTAAGATAATCTTGTAATGTTTATTGTAATATCAACAGAAGAACCTTTATTGTAATACTAAAAACTGATACAAAATGTGATATATATTTCATTAAAATACATCCAAAATTTATAAAATTATCAAAACCAATACCTGTTCGCCAATGTCTGTTCGCCAATGCCATTTCGTCATGTCTCTTTTCATTTGACTCGTAACTTGAGTGTTAAACTCCATTGGCTCTGACTTTACAATTTCCCTACTCGAATCTGGTCTTGCTTGGTGATCACCACACTTTAAATCACATTGTAAAGTTTGTGCCAACGCTATGTATCGATATCTCTAGACTTTGGGATTAGGTTCAAAACTAACCTACTCAATACAAAAACATTGCATCAAAAAAGAGAGAGAGTATCAACGAAAGAATGATATGAATCATACTAACATATTCCTAACCAATAATCTGTGAGTGAGCGAGTGAGTGAGTGAGTGCGTTTACTCAGTCAGTCAGTCAGTCAGTCAGTCATTTAGTCAGTCAGTCATGCAGTGTCTCTTTTTGCTCGTTTTCACTACTCACTCACTCACACTCACTGACTCTCTTTGCTCGTTAGCATGCAACTAAATTTGACTAATCTGGTGAATCAAGAACAGTTGATTACAATGCTTACCTTCATGTCAATTCATCCACACGTTTTGAGTATGACTACATTTATAACTATATCACCGATTATAGCACACCAATTTTTTACTCACAAATGGTTGCGTGGTCTAGTCGGTTATGGCATCTGCTTAACACGCAGAACGTCCCCAGTTCGATCCTGGGCGGAATCATTTTTTACACTGAATCAAACCATGGAATGAACTCCCAACATCCACCATAGCTGGGATATCGCCAGCAAAAAGAAAACCACTTTGATAATCATAAACATGGTTAATTTATATTGGGAGTTATTTGTGAGAGAAGATTGTAATGTTTATCGTTTGTCCCCAAATCTATGGGCATTGTCACTGGCTTGTTTAATGGTGCAAAATTGGCTAAATGTAGTGGTGCGTATTGCTTGGGAAGGGTTAGCTAAGTTTGACTAAGCCAACTTTATATATAGCTCATAAAAGTGACTAATTTAGTGTGTAGTGTGAAGCTTGATTTAAGTATGGAGCACTATTGTATTTGGATGGGAGAATCCTCTTTTTACTTTCCACATGTGGTATACAAAGTCATGCTCACGAACGAGCGAACGAGCGAAGCGAGTGAGTGAGTGAGTGAGTAGCGAACATGAGGTCACTCGTTCGTTTGTTCGCTCATTCGCTCGTTCGTGAGTGATTAGCGAATTCGCTACTCACGTACTGGCTTGTTCGAATCGAATTACTTGATACAAGCGAGCTAGTAAACTACTGATTAAACCTATAAACTGATTATTAGAGCCACACCAACAATATACATCTTTAATATATTGCACCACTAGAAAATGCTCATACTGCGTTTATCATTAATGTATTCACATACTCTGTATAATTCTCTGTGGTTTACTAGTAATGGCTAATTTGTGCGAAATATAGCCAAGTTTATACGCAAACCAACAGCATTGAGTTTGAGTGAAATGTCAAACTTATTAGTTGAAGTCTTGAGCTTGTAATCATACAATCAATCTGAATAAGTGAGTGAGTGAATAAGAAAATGTGAGAGCGAGTGAGTGAGATCGTGAGTGAGTGAGTGAATAAGTGAATGAGAAAATGTGAGAGCGAGTGAGTTCGTTCGCTCGTTCGCTCGTTCGCTCGTTCGCTCGTTTGCTCGTTCGTTCGTTCGTTCGTTCGTTCGTTCGTTCGTTCGTTCGTTCGTGAGTGGGTGAGTTTGTGAGTAAGTACAGAAAAAAAGATGAATGAATTATTGTGAGCTGGATATGATGCTGCAGGTACGTAGATTTTCAATAAGCCAAGGCAAACATAGCTCTAATTCGAACTAATACGTACATTCACGCGAACGTTGTACAGGACAGTACAGCCCCATTTTCTGTCTTGTGATCCTTGCTTAACCTCGTTTTGGTGATGGCTGCGAATGTGTGATCCAGGCAACCATATACACACCAAGAATACTACAAATTCGAAACTACTGGAAGAGCATTGTTTGATCAGTACTATGGCTGTTTATATATTGTCCTGAATAAAGTTAAGCTGCTGGACTTTATCCCTGAATGCTACACAAGCTGCTCGACTGAATCCGCACATAAACCAACTGATTTTTTCTTACTTTCAGGTCAAGAGTATGAGCAGAATAGACAATCAGACCAAATTTGGTGTTTTGAGTGCTGGTGGCGTAATCATAGTATGTGGTTGTTTTTATTTGCCATACTCTAACAATAACTAATTTTAAGTATACGTCACAACCAGCTTACAACCAAATAATCAGTGTGATTAACCAATAACCATGAAAGAAGCTATAAAAGTAGTGTTGAATATATGGAATTACTTGGTTGAATAATTTGCTACCCACGCGCTCGTTCAAATTATTCGCAGCTCACCCATACGAACTCGTTTGTTCAAATCATTCGCACCCATTCTCACGATTTGCTGGTTCGTTCAAATCACTACTCAATCACTCACTCGTTCGCTTTGTCACTCACTTCGCTTTGCCACTCACTCACTCACTCGCTTCGCTCCTTCGTATCTATTCATCTAATCTTCACTTACTCACTTACTCACGTTGGAAAATCACCCACTCATTCAGTCATATTTGGAAAATCACTCACTCACTTTCTCACCCACTCAGTCACATTTTGAAAAACTCACGCACTCACTCATCCACTCACTCACTCACTCACTCAGTCACCTTTGGGTTTATACGTTCTGTCAAGTCGCTTCGCTCCAATGCTGCTTCGCAGGCGTATTTGCACCATTTGAAGTCGCTCTGCTCCAATGCTGCTTCGCAGCAGTTTATACGTTCTGTCAAGTCGCTTCGCTCCAATGCTGCTTCGCAGCAGTTTATACGTTCTGTCAAGTCGCTTCGCTCCAATGCTGCTTCGCAGCCGTATTTGCACCATTTGAAGTCGCTTCGCTCCAATGCTGCTTTGCAGCAGTTTATACGTTCTGTCAAGTCGCTTCGCTCCAATGCTGGTTCGCAGCAGTTTATACGTTCTGTCAAGTCGCTTCGCTCCAATGCTGGTTCGCAGCAGTTTATGCGTTCTGTCAAGTCGCTTCGCTCCAATGCTACTTCGCAGCAGTTTATGCGTTCTGTCAAGTCGCTTCGCTCCAATGCTGCTTCGCAGCCGTATTTGCACCATTTGAAGTCGCTTCGCTCCAATGCTGCTTCGCAGCAGTTTATGCGTTCTGTCAAGTCGCTTCGCTCCAATGCTGCTTCGCAGCAGTATTTGCACCTTCTTTGTCGCTTCGCTCATAGACTACTTCGCAGCAGTTTATAGACCATGAAAATCACCCACTCACCCACTCATCCACTCACTCACTCATTTTCACTCACTCAGTCACTCACGCACTTATTATCACTCACTCAGTCATTATCACTCAGTCACTCAGGCAGTCACTCACTCATTCAGTCACATTTGGAAAATCACCCACTCACCCACCCACTCACCCACTCTTTTTGTTCGTCACACACACACACACTCACTCACTTTGTTCGTCACACTCACTCACTCACTTTGTTCGTCACATTCACACACTCACTCACTTTGTTCGTCACATTCACCTACTCACTCAGTCACAATCACTTACTCACTCAGTCATATTTGGAAAATCACCCACTCACTCACTCATTCACTCATTCACTCACTCACTCACTCGCTTCGCTCGTTCGTTCGCTCGTTTGTGTATCATCCTCCTTGAATCCAATTATTACCGTTTTTGTACAATATAATTGCAAACAATAGCGTTTGCAATTACATTGTAGTGCATATTGTATCTGCATAGCAACAGCCAAGGAGATTCTATCAAATCAACTTGTTCACCAGTTCGTAAAGTTGAATCCTCACAAAAAGCAATGGAAATGTGTCATACTGGTATTTTATATCGGGACCTTTATACATATTTGATATGGATTGATAAATTAAGCCTCACAATAAGCATGATACTGAGAATGCCTCACAATAAGCATTTGAATGATACTGAGAATGCCTCACAATAAGCAGTTCATATGGTATACCTCACTATAAACAGTTCATATCGTATACTCACAACTTCATTTCCTTTTCGTCTTTTCATTATCCTTTGAAACATCATCATCGCTCACAACCCAGCATTTGCACATGATAAAGGTAACTTCAATACTTGATCAACCCATTTGACAACGTTGTATACAATAAAACGGTTAATGTTGCACATGACAAACAAGACACATGACAAACAAGACACATGACAAACAAGACACATGACATTCTATCCTTCAAACAAAACTATCAAATCTCATCCTATTGGTCAACTCTTTGTTCCTGAGGCAAAAAATGACACAAAATATCGATTCTTTTTCACAAACCCAAACGTTAGCCAGCAGAGTTAACTCCTTCTCTTCATCTGGTTTCATGCAATCGGTTTATGCGTCGTATTCACAACACTTTGTGTAAAGTTTCATTGAATGACAACCAAGGGGTTCATAGATGGGTATAGTGTAGAGTGAGATGGTGAGAGCAATAATAAGGTTAAGACAATAAGGAGATAAACATGTAACTAACTCATGATTCGTGTAATTTCCTCCTTTACTCAGTCATTCAGTCAGTCAGTCTCTCACTCACTCACTCACTCACTCACTCACTCACTCACTCGCTTCGCTCGTGAGTGAGTGAGTGAGTGAGTGAGTTCGTAGAAATTTTCCCAAAACTTTTTTTTTTCCTTACATCGACAAATAGACAGGGGTTATGTCTGAAGCGTCTGCCAGCCCCAACAAGTCTAGTGATAGATCTGACAAGTCTTATGTTAATGACAAGCCTGACAAATCTGGTGATTCGGTAGATAATTCCTTGTTGAATCAACTGTTTGATGAATCGGATACACCAACGAAAATAAAGCTTCCAACACATGTTTCTATACTGAATGGACAATCCAAGTTATCACAACCTTTGGATTATCTGTCACCTTTAAAACTGGCTGATACGAGTATGAACTCCAACTTGTCAATAGTTTCCGAAGGTCAAGTACACGCCTCTAATGTACACGCCTCTAATAGTTCAACTAATATTGGTAGTCTCCTTACAACAACAAATAATCCCAATATCAATATCAAGGTGATTTGTCGGTTTCGACCAGAAAATGAGGTTGAAATCAAAAGAGGAACATCCATAGTGGAGTTCCCTAATGAAGAAACGGTGATTATAAACAATAAAGACACTTATACATTTGATCGAGTGTTTGTACCAAATTCATCGCAAAAAGATATTTATGAATATTCAATCACTCAAACGGTTGATGATTTATTGAATGGGTATAACGGGACCGTACTTGCTTACGGACAAACCGGGTCTGGAAAATCATATACGATGTTTGGAACACTGATTAGTGATCCGGAAGGTCGAGGAGTGATTCCACGGATTTCCCAAGAAATCTTTAAACGAATCCATCTTAGTTCGCTGGATATTGAATATACCGTTGGAGTTCTGTATATGGAGATTCATATGGAACAAATTAAAGATTTAATTGATGTATCAAATAATTCAATGGGAGATCAAAGATTCCAAATCCATGAAGATAAACATAATGGGATTTATGTTAAAGGATTATCACAAGCATTTGTACTGTCACCGGAAGAATTAAATCATATTTTATTAGAAGGATTAAAAGTCCGTGCATCAGTACTGACTAATATGAATGCGGAATCACTGAGATCTCATGCGATATTTCAAATCAAATTAAGTCAAAAACATTTATCACTGGGAATTATTAAAAGATCTCATTTATTTCTTGTTGATTTAGCCGGATCGGAAAAAGTTGATAGAACGGGAGCCCAAGGTCAAACACTTGAAGAAGCTAAAAAAATTAATAGTTCATTAAGTTCATTAGGTAATGTTATAAATGCATTAACTGATGGGAAACTGACTCATATTCCTTATAGAGATTCTAAATTAACTCGGATTTTACAAGAATCAATTGGAGGGAATTCTCGAACTTCACTCATTATTAATTGTTCACCATCATCATTTAATGAATTAGAAACATTACTGACCCTTAGATTTGGTACAAGAGCTAAAACAATTAAAAATAAAGCTCATATTAATACTGAACTAAGTGCTACATCACTTAGACAAAAATTATTAAAACTTGAAAAAATTAATGATAGTAATCAAACTTATATAAGACTGTTGGAAGTTGAACTTGGTCAATGGAGATCTGGTGAACGAACTGAATCTCCTTTTAAAAGTAATGCATCTAAAAGATATTCTGATACATCTTATTTAACAAATCAACTGCATGCAGTTTATAGAAGAACTTCATTAATGATACCCAAAACTCCAACAAAAGAATTTCAATATAGAGAATTCCAAATTAAAGAACAAGGATCTAAATTACCAATTCCACTGGCTATTCCAATTCCTTCATCAACTTCGTCGTCGTCTTCGTTATCACCAATGCTTAAAGGTCCAGTTATTGTTAATAATCATGAAGAAATTGAAAGAAGAGATCGAAAAATTTCAGAATTAGAAAATTCAATATTAGCAATGAAAATGACAAAATTACGTCATTCTCATACTGAAGATTCAAAATTATTTCAATTAGAAAATTCATTGAATAAACTCAATAATAAATTAAACGATGTTGAACAAATTAATATTAACTTAAGAAAACATTTATTAATAAGTGAAAAAATCATTGAAAGTCGAGATGTTAAAATTAATAAATTAAAATCATCTTTAAGAGATCAACAAATTCTTATATCAAAAGAAACACTTGGTTTTAAACATAAATTAGGTGATATTCAACAAAAATTAGATTCTTTAAATCATGATAAAAATGAATCTTTATTACGTGCTGCAAGAGAAAGTTTAATAAGAGAAAGTATGTATTCTCTGGATAGTAATGGAAGAACTAATAGTATGTTCCATTTAGATAACAGAACTAGAGATACTTTTTTTGATTCAGATAATAAACTTGAAAAACGTCAATCTTTACCTTTGTTTAGTCATGAAAATTATAGTGGAATTGACAATAAAAGTCTGAGATTAAGTCGGGAATCTTTTGTTCATTATAAGCCGGAGAATAACAAGGCGGAAAAGTATGCATTGGAGGATATAAAGCAAGGTACATATATGGATTTATCTAGAATTAACACTAGGGATTTGATGAGAATGGATACGAATTTGTCCAGAATGGATACGAATTTGTCTAGAATGGATACAAATTTGTCAAGAATTGACACTAGGGAGTTGTCCAGAATCGACACTAGGGAGTTGTCAAGAATTGACACTAGGGAGTTGTTACGGATGGATAATTTATCAAGAGTTGACACAAGAGAATATAATCTTTCTCGAACAAACACCAACAACAACACCACCACCAATAACAACCTCTCTCGAACAAACACCACCACCAATAACAACCTCACACGAACCACCACCAATAACACCCCCACAACCAACAACCTCTCCCGAACAAACACTAGAGATTATAGAGAACTCACTAGAACAAACACCCGGGATAATCGAGAATTATCAAGAATGGACACTAGAGAAACCACTCGAATCGACTTGAAATTAACTAAAACTCCAACTAATCCATCCATTCCTCGCTTACTGAGGCAATCGCGTGACCAACCCATTACACCCAAGCAAGATATATTATCACTGTTTCACGACAGCGACAAGAAGGTTGTGGAGAAACGCAAATCATTCAAATCTTTAGCTTCGTCAATCACGAGCTCACCCAAGGACACCACCGAGCAAGTTGGTGGTGAAATTGAAGGAGAGTCGCCACGTCAAGGAAAGATTAGAAAACAATTTGAACAAGAAAAGAAACTCCTTCAACAACAATATAAACAATATAAACAATCCTTACGGACCTCGCGAGAAAGTCCGTTACCACCACTCCCACCTGTTGGAAATACCGAAGAAGAAGAAGTTTTACCTGAATGTAACTTGGATGACACCGGATTGAAGGAATCACCAATGAAAGATTTACCTCCAAAAAATTCAACAGGGTACATGAAAGATGATCGCATGGACTTTGGTGCCGATTCTGTTTCTCTTGATGATGAAAAAGGAAGCAACTCGGATACTTTGGCTAGTAACTCTGAATTCGATGTTAAAGGAAAAAGAAACTCAACAGGCGCTTTATCGAAAAGAATGACTCGTACAAGTGCTTTCTCAAGAGTATCATTGAACGATGACAATACCACGAGAGTTTCAGTTGGGGAATCCGACCCACCAATCCTAAACTTTCGCCATGAATACCTTCTGATTGGGGAATTCTTGGCGGAAAGTAAAAGGAGAACTAGCATTATCGATACTATTAGACATTCAGTCGGAGACATGGAGACTGAAACAGAGACTTCAGAAACATCAGGTATGTTTGGTCCAACTGCCGAAGACACGGCCAAGAGCAGTGGTCTTAACTTGAAAATTGTTAAACCAATGCGTGGTGGGAGTAATTTGATTCAGAGTACAATGAATTTGTTTCATTGATTGTGAGTGATGTTGTTTCAATGGGACTTGATTTTTATACTTTTCTTCTATATGTTTTATAACTGGCAAAGCCGATTTTTGTTAGTGTGTAGGAACGGGGAGGAGCATTGGAGTGAGAGGACTGCTGCGAAGCAGCATTGGAGCGAAGCGACAAAGTAGGTGCAAAAACTGCTGCGAAGCAGCATTGGAGCGAAGCGAGTACAAATGGTGTAAGAACTGCTGCGAAGCAGCATTGGAGCGAGGCGACAAAGAAGGTACAAATACTGTTGCGAAGCAGCATTGGAGCGAAGCGACTTTGACAGGTGGAAATACTGCTGCGAGGCAGCATTGGAGCGAAGCGACTACAAATTATGAACAAACTGCTGCGTAGCAACATTGGAGCGAAGCGACTACAAATAGTGCAAATACTGCTGCAAAGCAGCATTGGAGCGAAGCGACTACAAATGGTGCAAATACTGCTGCAAAGCAGCATTGGAGCGAAGCGACTACAAATGGTGCAAATACTGCTGCGAAGCAGCATTGGAGCGAAGCGACGAAGTAGGTGCAAATACTGCTGCGATGTAGCATTGGAGCGAAGCGACTACAAATGGTGCAAATACTGCAGCGAATCAGCATTGGAGCGAAGTGACAAAGAAGGTGAATAAACTGCTGCGAAGCAGTATTGGAGCGAAGCGATAAAGAAGGTGCAAATACTGTTGCGAAACAGTATTGGAGCGAAGCGACTACAAATGGTGCAAATACTGCTGCGAAGCAGCATTGGAGCGAAGCGACGAAGTAGGTGCAAATACTGCTGAGAAGCAGCATTGGATCGAAGCGACTACAAAAGAAGAATAACCTGCTGCG
>JAKUAJ010000291.1:6104-23267 GCA_030562865.1 Kodamaea lidongshanica (nom. inval.) | reverse complement strand
TTCCTCGGAGCTTGTTTTTAGACTTTTCGTTCAAGCTGGCCCAATCCAAGGGTGAATGCCCAGGTGCCAAGGCTACCTTTCCGCGAGAGCCTGCTCGTTGGGCAGAGTTGGGTGCTGGAAATAGCGTGGATGGTATCCCCAAATGTCCTGGCTGACTTTGTTTCATGGCTGTTTTTTTCCCACACCTCCGCGAGGTCTTCTAGGGTGAGGTACAGTCAATGATGTAGTTGCAATACAAATGATGCAGTTGCAATACATGTAGTTGCAATACATGTAGTTGCAATCAAAAAGTATAGTGTATCATATAAACGTTCCTGTTGAGTATTGATGATTGCTTTATGAGCACTGTCTTGGATGCGGAAAAAAGTGTTGTAGGGCTATTCCGTTAAAATCTGATTATGCCTGTAGTGTTAATTTACAAGGTCTATTGATGTGGATCCCCTGTTTATTGTCTTTATTTTAGATCAAAAGTATCCTTGATAACAAAAGCACAAACTATCTCCAATGCGGCGAATTGGTTATTCAACTTCTTTTGGCCAATTAACGTTTCAAGAAACAGGTTTAGCCAATAAGAGAGCCACAAGAATGGTTTATCACATGGGATTTCTTTTTGAACCTCAGGTAGGATTTCAAGAGGACTCTGTTACCAAAAAATGCCTTGAATCTCTTGGTTGGTATCTTGGTGAGGTCATGCCACACCAATCACCAGGTCTAATCCCAATTACAATATGCATTTTGAATATTATCAAAACATGCGCATGTTGATTGCATTTCCGTACAGGCATGCTCCACACTTTACTTTAGCTTTATTGCAGCTACGATAGCCCCGAGTTTTGGAATCTGCAATCCTGGATTGTGGCTACCCGTTATGCTTGGAATAATTGCGTTTCAAGGATATTGAGTGGTTTGATTTGAATTTGCAAGTGTATTTTAAGTTTGTATCTCAAGATGAATCACCAGTGATGATTAACGTATTTCAACTTTGGATATTGTTCTTTAACTCAACCAATAATATCGAGTACCTTTTATGTGACTCCAGAACAAAAAGCAAACCCTTCTTGCAACTTGCAGAATTGGTAAGCTTTCAAGAAATTACTCTGCATGAAAAACAGTACAAGCAGAATCGATGGGGAAGGAGCATTTCCAGTACAAGCAGAATCGATGAGGAAGGAGCATTTCATACAGTACAAGCAATCGATGAGGAAGGAGCATTTCATGCAGAACAAGCAATCGATGAGGAAGGAGCATTTCATGCAGAACAAGCAGAATCGATGCGGAATGAGCATTTCATCCAGAACAAGCAGCTTCTCTAAAGGAAAGGCTTGGAGCTTGGGATGCAATTATCCTGCATGTAAAACTGAACAAGCAGAATCCATGAGGAGAGGCTGGGAGCTTGGGATGCAATTATCCTGCATGTCGCTGTTTACATCAAAATTGCCTATTGTGCTGTGCATATGAACTTACGAGATATGCACAAGTCAAGTTTCATGCATTAGAATCCAGGATGAAATAGGCTAGCGTCAGACTTTGTTGGATTTGGATGAGGCTTTGTTGTTTTCGTACATTTGAACTGTTGACCACTTGAAGAATAGAGCCGTATTTCTTGTCGTAGCGAACTTCGTAATTCTATTATGTATGCATAGTCTTTATTATAACCAAAAAAAAAGACATTGCATCCAACTAAAAAACAACAAGTTACTAATCAGTGTGTAACAAACCAAATATGCTTTGCAATCTTCACGTGTAAACTCTATACTGTTCATTTGTAGACCAATCTCAACTCTATTCCTATAAGGTCATTTTCTCATAACCCACTTATGTCATACGTATGTCATACATACATTTCATTCAAGAAATATGATTGCATTCTCAAGGGCGTACCCCCAGGGCGTAACTCCAGGGCGTGCCCAAAGAAATGGCAACGCACTTTGAATCTCCACTCCATATTTTCATTCCTCATTTGATGTTTTCATACCCAAATAAGTCATGGGATCTCGCACATGATCTATACTTGAGCACAATCGAACTATGCTCAAAACATTAGATAATCCTAACCTCCGGTGGAAATCCGCAGAGCGTTTCTTCCAAAGGTTATGAGACGCATTGGAAGCATTGTTTTATTTGACGCTTTGCGTTGAGTAAGGAATTGTCCAGGCCCTGTAGGGGACCAATGAAAATGAACACTAAAGGGAAATACGGAACACCGAATTTCATAATCCTTACTAAATCCTTCCGGAAATAAATGCCTCGTTTTTCTCAGACAGTCCCCTTTGGTATGGTACTGAATCTCATATGAAATTTCATTCCACATTGCCCCATGTCCAAATAAGGAATTTATTCTTTTGTTAGGGGCATGCCAAGTAAGGGATAATTTGGTGACTGAATTTCATATTAAGGTTGGTATATCTTTATGAATAAGATTCCCCACGATTTGAATTCCTGAAGTCTTATACTTTTCATAGTCAAGTTATACCAGTGCTAATATTCATAACCTTTTAATCTGATGATTTCTATAATTAAACTGGTGACATATGACCATTAGCCAACTATAAATAACTCCATAGTGATTAGTCAATAGTTTAGCAATAACTATAGTGTAGCATTAACTTTGATAGTTTATCAAATCCATAGGTTAGCAAAGCCATAGTTTAGCAAAGCCATAGTTTAAACCATAATTATTGTCAATAATCTAGCCATGCCAAGTGTCATCATTTAGCCAGTACACCAACAAACACTTCTAGAAACACCTGAAATGAGCCCGTTGTATGACATTGCATAACCGAGTAACCGAGTAACCGTGTAACCGTGGCCAACTTATCCGCCAAAGTCAACAAACCAACAAGCCAATAGCCATAGTAATATCAAAACCCAAACACAATACAATAACCATAACCATCACCAATAAGGGAAATAGTCAAGGTTGGTTAACCTTATTCGAGTCCGGGAAAACCTGACTCTTTGGTTTATGCAACGGTTGCTCTAGATCAGCATAAAGTGCTATCTAGCAAGCACTGAGCATGTGGGATGACATTATTTGCATTTATTTAAAGTATTTGCTTTGATTTGCATTTGCATTCACTTGTATTGGTTCCATTTGCATTGCTTTCACTTGTATTGCTTTCATTGGTATTTGCAATAAATTGGTTTTTGCAGTCAAAAAATGCGTGAACGAATTGGAGCAAACTCACCAATGAACACCAGGAGATTGTTCTAAACAAATTATAATCTACAAATAAGCCAGTGGGTTTAAGGTTGTCAAAGTATTGCATTGAGATATTCAATAAAATGATATATGCAATCAGGTTATCTAATAATTTGGTTGGCTACTGGTTGTCTACTGGTCAGCTACTGGTTGGCTACTGGTCAGCTTAATCTTTCCTATGACCATTTTTTACACTGTTCATAAACGTATTTACACTCCAAGAACAATAGCTCAGTTTTCATAATCTTTGGCCAAACAGATACAGCTGAATGAAATCAATTGATTACCACAGACAGCCAACTCAAACTGCCATGACCTTTGAAGTGTATAAAAAAGATCTAAACAAACTATACAGTATACACACATTATACGCACAACATTACGAAAACTAGAGAAAATATCAATACCCAGGTTCAAATAGATATAATCGCAAACACCATGGCCTCATGTTCACCATGTGACAGTGACAAACTTGGTTTGCGCGTTTGATGGCCTCATGTTCACCATGTGACAGTGACAAACTTGGTTTGCGCGTTTGGTTTCATAAGACTACTCATATAACCGAGTTGCTGACAACTTCCAAGCAAAATGGTGTTTACATGTACAAACCACAATTACGAAATGCAGGAATGTCTAAATACCAGCCTTGCCAATACGTTGAATGATACTCCATTACGAGCCAATATTGCCTTTTGACAATCTGAATGTTAATTATAGTTACGAGCCAACTTGACCACATGGTGATCGTACCCACCAATTTGGCCATTTGGTAATCGTGCTGAATCACAATAACCAACAAAATTGGTTACTTGGTAATCATACGGAATCAAAACCACAAACCAAATGAACCATTTGGTAATCATACGGAAACACAATCACAACCCAAATAAACCATTTGGTAATCATACTGACTCACAATAACAAACCAAATAAACCATTTGGTAATCATACGGAATGATATAAATAATAATAGTGAGAAAAATTATCTCCAATACTACAAATCACACTCCAAAGTAATAAAAACAACCCTAATACCTCGAAAGAGCTCATAATATGACGCCACCCTGCCAAATAATCTTGCAAAGAGAATACCATAGCGAGAAATAAGCTGCTTTGCAGCAGCAAATCAGCTAATATACAAATGCACATTGATTAAACTTGCAGCATTGCAGAGCAAAGCGAGTAATTTCTGCATGAATCACTCCAAAGGGCCTTGGTGGTCTCGCCACGATGTCACAAAGGAATTGATCTTGGTAATTTCGAACTAAAGGTATTACGAGGAAGCAATAGCAAAAAGTGAAATTTTTGCATACTCCTAAATGTGACATTTCTGTTTATTGTGGAATGATTGTTGAGAGTAGATGGCATACACGCTCGCTCGGAAATGTGAATATTTGGGATGAGTTTTGTTTTGTACGGAAATGTGATTGCTGCCTCGCAATCAACGCTACAGTAATTGATGTCATCAAAATGTTATTGCTAGCGTTTTTGGTTCAAATTGTTGAGTTACACCCAAGGCATATAACCAACCACAAATACCAACCACAAATATAAACGCAAATGAAGCAAATCACCCAGAATACTCATTACACCATAGACTTTTTGTATCAGAGAGTATCTGAATCACAATCCAACGCAAAGCATGTTTTCTTTCCGGGTGAATATCTCTGTCGAGCAACGCACGAGCAAAGCACGAGCGAAGCGAGTGAGTGCGAGTGAGTGCAAGTGATTGCGAGTGAGTGCGAGTGAGTGCGGGTGATTAATGAATGCGGGTGATTAATGATTGCGAGTGATTAATGATAGCAAGTTATGATCCATTATTGCGGTAAGGGTCTTTAGAGGTTTGATCCAGATGGGTAAGCTCAAGAAAGAGTATACGCACAAACTCGCAAACCACTGGCAGATCCACTTACAAACTAACTGGCAGACCCACTCACAAACTCACTGGCTAACCACTGGCAAACTCACTGGCAAACTCACTGGCAAACCACTCACAAACTCACGGGAAAACCACTGGCAAACTCACCGGCAAACCACTGGCAAACTCACGGGAAAACCACTGGCAGATCCACTTGCAAACCCCCTGGCAAACTCACTGGAAAACCACTGGCAGATCCACTTGCAAACCCACAAACTCACCGGCAAACTCACTGGCAAACTCACTGGCAAACTCACTGGCAAACTCACTGGTAAACTACTGGCAAACCACTGGCAAACTCACTTGCAAACTCACTGGCAAAAGCACCTGCAAACTACTCGCAAATACACTGGCAAATACACCGGTAAACTACTGGCAAACTCATTGGCGAGGTTTAACAACCGAAAATCAGTACACATACGCATAGTACCATCTGCCTTTGATTCTGCAATTAATGCAGCAGTGTTCAGGGTACGAATATTATTCATCGCTAGATATGACTAGTAGCTTTTATAAAATGTTTGAAAAACTACATTCTTCGTTATAAGCTGATAATTTATTCGGAATAATTACCGAGTGTATTCGAACGTGTGATCTGTGTCAACGTCGAAAAAGAGCTCATCGCTTGACAGAAGGTTTGTTACTACCTAGTAAGGTTCCTACGGATTGCTTTCAAACAATCCATTTGGATTTCATTACTGGATTAATGGAATCTGGAGGTTACAATTCTATTTTGGTGGTAGTGTGTGCCTTGACGAAGTATGTGGTACTAGTTCCCACAAGGAAAGATGCTTCAGCGTACCAAACTGTAATGGCTTTGATCGATCAAGTGTTTCATCATTATGGGTTACCAGAGGGAATTATTGTAATAAGTGTAAAGCTAAAGAACAGAACAAGACATAAGTATTCTAAAAGAAAGAATACTTCAGAGATCCGGGATATAATAGGCCATCTGGGCATATTATATAACATTTAACTACTCGGAAACTCACTTGCAAATTCACTGACAAATACACCGGTAAACCACTGGTAAACCACTGGCAAACTCACTGGCAAACCACTCACAAACTCACGGGCAAACCACTCACAAACTCACGGGCAAACCACGGGCAAACCACTGGCAAACTCACCGGCAAACTCACGGGCAAACCACTCACAAACTCACGGGCAAACCACTGGTAGACCCACTCACAAACCCACTGGCAAACCCATTGGCAAACCACCGGCAAACTCACCGGCAAACTCAATGGCAAACCACTCACAAACTCACTGGCAAACCACTCACAAACTCACTGGCAAACTCGTTCGTATTAAAAAGTGAGACTCCTCGCAAGGTTGTGGATTTGTTGGATGGATAAACTAACACAGTTATCATTATAAGAAGCCAGCTATGTATATATAAACATACAAAGATAACCAATAGTGAGTTTGATTTTTAGACAACTTTATACGCTCTGTTGACTCTTGTCCCAATTCGCACCATGTGTCTCCGGGGAAACGTTTACTCGTTTGCAAAATCTTGCGGTATGGATCTTTAGAGGTTAGTTCTGATGATTAGTTATGAAATAAGGGCAGTTAATGGGAAATGTTCCTGACATTTATGGCCTGAGATACCTTGAATGATTGATGGATTGCTAAAATTGGCAAATCACCATTTAATGGAACAACGAGCAAAGACTACTCAACGTGCAAAGACTCCTACTACTCACTCGCTCACGCAGTCACACACGCAGTCACTCACGTAGTCACACACGCAGTCACACACGCAGTCACTCGCGCAGTCACACACGCAGTCACTTACGCAGTCACTCACATACTCGCTTCGCTCATTCGTTCGTTCGTTCGCTCGTTCATTCGTTCGTTCGTTCATCCGTTGATTCGCTCGTTCGCTCGGCACATTTGAATATTCAAATGAGCAAATGGACCTGAAATGGTTATCTCCAGGACCCTAGAGATATTCGCTTCGCTCCTAAGCTGCTTCGCAGCAGTTGGTACATTTATACGATATTCGCTTCGCTCCTGATCTGCTTCGCAGCAGTTGGTACATTTATACGATATTCGCTTCACTCCTGAGCTGCTTCGCAGCAGTTGATACATTTATACGATATTCGGCTCGCTCCTGGCTGCTTCGCAGCAGTTGGTACATTTATACGATATTCGCTTCACTCCTGAGCTGCTTCGCAGCAGTTGATACATTTATACGATATTCGGCTCGCTCCTGGCTGCTTCGCAGCAGTTTGTACATTTATACGAAGGTCGCTTCACTCCTGATCTGCTTCGCAGCAGTTGGACGAGAAGAGCAAAGATTAAACATGTGAATATCGCTAAACCTACACTTCAATAGATGATCTTGTAAAACCAAAGCATGTAATCTGCACCATCTCTACTTGCTAAACCAACAAATAACCAGCAATAGGGAATTCGGTTGGCAATGGCACAATTAGACAATTTATACAAATTACTTTCAATCAAAAGAAGTAAAAGTCGCTACTCATTGACTCAGCTCGCTTCGTTCGTTCGTTCGTTCGTTCGTTCGTTCGCTCGTTCGTTCGTTCGTTCGGTCGTTCGTTCGCTCGCTCGTTCGTTCTTTCGTTCGCTCGCTCGCTACGCTTGTGTAGGGATTATTTATTAGGGTTTAAAAATCTTAACCTCTATACATCGTTATTGGTGCCTTAATCACCGGCAAGATCTATTGCTCTCTAGTTTGATTCTTTTCCAATCTTTATAACTTCCCTTCGACGACTCTTAAAACACACACAAAACTCTCCCATTAATAACCACTACTTAATCCTCTCATAATACAACATATACACACTGGATTGCTCAATCATCACACTCTCCTTGGAAACCTCCAGCACGTGCGAGTCACTGATTCTCCAATACGGGCTTTTGATCAAGCTGGGGATCTTTCTCATTTTGGTCTCCTTGGGCTTTTCCTTAGGTTGGTCATTGTGGTTGGTAGTTTTGAGTGCCAAGTGCTCGGAAAAGTAGTCATGCTGGTCTTCCATGCCATTCACCACAATCTCGGCTGGTGTGGTGACACCAGGGTGTACCACTTCGTGGATATTCAGCTGTGGGGCATGTGCTTGCACAATCAGTGGGCGACGTCCAATCATGGTCAGCAATCTACGACGAAGTCCATCTCCTTCTTCTTCCTCCTCTTGGGGACTGCCACTTATGCCACTCACGCTGCTGCCACCACCGCTAACACCACCGGTGGGGCCCACGGAAATTTTTGTCGAGTTGATGTCATCAACAATTTCAGGTGACAACTTTATGATGTTTCCTTCCGCGTCCTTGACAAAGAGAGGCTTGCGTTTGTAGCATTCGTAGTGGCCTTGGGTGTGTGATCCCGTGTGTCTGATGACTGCTTTCAACTTGTATTTATACACGTCGTTGGCGTTGAACTTGAATTGTTTAAAGTGTTGTTCCAAGGTTTCCGCAGAGGTCTCTCCTTGGGTCAGTTGCTGTTGTTGTTGAGTGTCAGAATTTTCAGAATCTTGAAGAGAGGATGTTCCCGAGAGTGTGGATTCCGAGTCACTGGATTGACCTTTTTCCTCAAAGTCCGCATGTTGAACACTTTCGTCCTCCATGTCATTTTCATCTGTGGTTAACACTTGGTTCTTCACTTCTTGCTTTTCACCAGGAAGGTTGTATAGTTGAGTATACTTTTGGAGTTCCTCACGATATTCTTCACCAATCAGAAGCTTCAAGTCATCTTTAAACAGCACGCGGCATTGGTTTCGGGACGCCAGACCCTGATGGAACGAGGAGCGGGACAAGTGAATGCCAAAGATTTTGGGAGGCTTGAGAATCTGGTTATGGCGAATGACCGTGGAGGTGATTTTGCTCACATCCACTCCGTTTTGATTGTATGATTTGATGAATTGTTCGAGTTGTTCTGGGATTTCTTCGTTGATGCAAATGTTGTTTGACATGAGATTTTTGATTTGCCTAATAGGTGAGTTTGGTTGTGAATCATCATCTTCATCGTGATCTTTTTGATTTTTTAAAATCACATTCATTCGACATCTCAAACATTGATATCCATCTATCGACTCTTGCTCATTTTCAAAGAGTAAATCATCCAATTGTACACACCCATCTTGAGGGGTATGAAGAGTCAAGATAAGAAACGGAACAAAACTAGGCTTCAGTAATCCCAGACATCCTAAACATTTCATCTGAGACATCATTAATCCATTCAAGGGGAACTCAGGAATATTAATAGCTTCCAATCTTTCCTGGAATGATAAATCATCAGGAGTCGAGCTTTGAACAAGTTGAGGATTTTGCTTTAAACATTGATAAAACAGCTTGATTTTAAGATTCTCATGTTCCAATGTTTCATTAATCAACAGAGTCAACTCATGAGCATCATGTTGAGATCTGGAGATTTTGGCATTAAAGATATATTCCAAAGTATGTAAAAAAGTCCATACAGAGATTGTACGAGAACTAAGTTGAGTTTCTTGAAGCTTTTTAACAATTCTAGCAAGGGCAATATGAAGGGGGATATCGAATTCTATATCTGATTTTTTGAATTTCGATTCACTTTTGATTGATTGTAAACGTAAACTAATCAATTGATCCAAATCAAGATGATTTGTAAGTGCATGAAGAGCACTAAAAGCAGCATAGAATTGATTGAGGTATTCAGTTAATTCAGGTAATGAAGAATATGCTTGAAGGGAACTATTAGCAAAGCAATCATTACGTAAATTGATTAACCCCGTAGTATACTTGTCTGGTCTCTTGGCAAACATTTCAGAAGATTGGAAACTGGGGGCGAGTATATAATATGCTAATGCAAGTGTAATGGATGTTTTGGCTATCAATGGTAAATGGGTTCCAACGTTTCCTTTGATTGTCATAGATTAAATGATGCCAAGAAATGCGGAGCAATTGAATGAATTGGCGATGAAATTAATGAGGTGAAAATTGTCAATCAAATTAGCAAGTTTAAGTAGTTGAATAATTAACATTAAATGAATTTAGGCTATCGTTGATATCATATAACGTATGTATAATGACGTTGCTTTGACATCACCTTTGTATGAGTGCACCCCTTGATGGGCGTTTGGTGGCAGGTGATGGCTGCTCCTAACCATTTGTTAATAGATGATGGAATTGGTGTAAGTGTGTTGTGAATGAGAGTATGTAGCTATGGACTGTACATTAGTTATGAAAGACATGAATGGGTAAAGAATGAATGGGTAAAGAATGAATGGAACTAACGTCTAAAGAACGAATGGATAAAGCGAATGGATAAAGCGAATGGATAAAGCGAATGGATAAAGCGAATGGATAAAGAAATGAACGGACAAAGAAACGAAGACAAAGAAACGAAGACTAAAAAACGAAGATAAAGAAGCACACACACACTCACTTTGATCGTTCACACTCACTCACTTTGATCGTTCACACTCACTCACTTTGATCGTTCAAACTCACTCACTTTGATCGTTCAAACTCACTCACTCACTCACTCACTCACTCACTCACTCACTCACTGACTCACTCACTCGCTTCGCTCGTTTTATGTACTGTTGGTCATCCATTATTTGATTTAGGTAGCTTTTTCCAACCATTCCAATCACCTCAAATGTTTAACAAGGTTTTATTCCGTGATGATTCTTCCATTGGAGCTGAAAATAAAGAGTCAATCGATACATGAATTGTTGCGTTACCAAAAGGAACGAGCGAACGAACGAACGAGCGAGCGAAGCGAGTGAGTTTGTGAGTGAGTGAGTGAGTGAGTTTGTGAGTTTGTGAGTGAGTTTGTGAGTGAGTGTGAGTTTCTGAGTGTGTGAGTGTGTGAGTTTGTGAGTTTATGAGTGAGTGTGAGTTTGTGAGTTTGTGAGTTTGTGAGTTTGTGAGTTTGTGAGTGATGAATTCACGAACTCGTTCGTGACGAATTTACAAACTCGTTCGTGACGAATTTACAAACCGTTCCTGACGAATTTACAAACCGTTCGTGACGAATACACAAACTCTTTCGTGACGAATACACAAACCGTTTGTGACGAATCCATTTGAGAGTAACTTCATGAGTAACTTCATGAGTAATGGAACTAACAGATGCTATTTAATCTATGGAATGTCATCAGGTACAAGCTGAATATTTCATACAAGGTACCCATAAAGGTTTGAGGTGAGGGTAGTGGAATGTGAATATGCATTGTGGTAGTATTATGAAAGTACTGTAGCGCTAATTTGTTATAAGCATGTTATTATTCAAGCATTTTATATCAATAGTACATTAATAGCTCACTCACAGTACTCACTTTGCGAACGAGCAAACGAGCAAACGAGGGAACGAGCGAGCGAAGCGAGTGAGTTTGTGAGTGAGTGTGAGTTTGTGAGTGAGTGTGAGTTTGTGAGTGAGTTTGTGAGTGAGTTTGTGAGTTTGTGAGTGAGTTTGTGAGTGAGTGTGAGTTTGTGAGTGAGTTTGTGAGTTCGTTCGTTCGTTCGTTCGTTCGTTCGTTCGTTCGTTCGTTCGTTCGTTCGTTCGTTCGTTCGTGAGTTTGCTCGTTTGCGAGTTCGCAATGCTCGCCTTGGTCGTATCACTTGTTTGTAGCTTGTACATTTGCATTTCTTATTCACTATTTCTTTAGAAGAATAAACTTGTGATTTTAATGGATTAAAAGTATAGTAATGGTAATATGAATACATTAATACATCAATATGAATACAATTCTTTTTCATACTCACATTTCACGTTAATCGCAATTGTCTCGTTGATTTTGATTCATTTCACATTTCTTCATTTTATATTTCTTCACTTACACATCATCCAAATCACTTGATTGTAGTTGCACGAACGAACGAAATAGTGCTGCGAAATAGTGCTGCGAAATAGTGCTGCGAAATAGTGCTGCGAAATAGTGCTGCGAAGCAGTACTATGAGTGCTTGATACTCACGAACGAGCGAACGAGCGAAGCGAACGAACGAACCAAACGAGCGAAGCCAACGAACGAAGCGAACGAACGAGCGAAGCTAACGAGAGAAGCGACTCCGAGTGAGTCTAGATTTCTTTAACCAACGAGATGAAACTTTAAGATGAAAATTGAGCTCGTTCGTCAAAAAATCTATACTCACTCACTCACTCACTCACAAACTCACAAACTCACAAACTCACTCGCTTCGATCGTTCACTCACTCACTTACTCACTCACTCGCTTCGATCGTTCACACTACTCACGCACTCACTCACTCGCTTCGATCGTTCACACTCACTCACTTTGATCGTTCACACTCACTCACTCACTGACTTTGATAGTTCACACCCACTCACTCACTCACTCACTCACTCACTCACTCACTCGCTTCGCTCGTTCGTTCGCTCGTTCGTTCGCTCGTTCGTTCGCTCGTTCGTTCGCTCGTTCGTTCGCTCGTTCGTTCGTTCGTTCGTTCGTCGTCGTCTACACTTTTCATCCTTGAAATATATTGTATGTAGCTCGTCTGTTGGACGGCATGAAAAGAGAAATGAACATAATATCGATAATGACTCAAATATGGCTTTGGCCAATGAGAGTGTTCAATTAGTGCCAAAAAACGTCGAGTATTTAGTTTGATAATAAGTTATGCGATACGTTATAAATTCACAAATGTAAATGTAAATTATAAATCACAAGTTGAATCACAAGGTCAATCACTCACAAGGTCACTCACTAGTAAGCAAACTCACTCACTCAATCACTCACAAGGTTACTCACTCACTCACTCACAAATTCACTCGCTACGCTCGTAAATTCACTCACAAGGTCACTCACAAATTCACTCGCTACGCTCGTAAATTAGTTCGTCGCTAAAACCCAATCACCCTCATCACACTATACCCAACACTCACAATAACCACATACGCAATCACAGAACTCGGAACCCCCCGAGTAATAAACGTCCCCACAGTCAAATACGACTTCCCAAACTGATCAGTCATACAAATAGCCGTGACATTTGGAAATCCAGAAGTAGGTAATCCCATTGCAGCCAGACACAATAAAGCCAGGGCCATAATAAGCAATCTTGGATGTGGATCCTTCATGCTATTACCAACCTCTGAAACCAAAGGAATGATAATAAGTGCAGCCACTGTATGAGATACAAATGTAGCCATGATTAAAATGAGTAAGCCAAATGTTAAAGTGACTCCAAAAAGACTAAAATCAGCAACTTGGTATTGGATTTCAATAGCAATGGTGTTCAAGAGCCCACTCAGAGCAACTGCTTTACCCATGGCAGTACCACCCATGGCTAAAACAACAATGTTCCAAGGGTAATTGTTAAAATCTTCGGTAGTTAATAAACCTGGACCAAAGAAGAGAAGGATTGGAATCAAGGCAATAATACCCATTTCACCAAAGATTCCATCAAGTCTCAGGGCAAAACACCACAATCCAATTGTCACCACACATACACAGATGATGTACCATTGGACGGCAGAGAACTTTGCATCGATGGTACGGATTGGTACCAACGTTGTTGATTTTGAAGAGCAGTCAAAAGTCATTAAAAGAAAGCCCCAAATGAGAACAAGCAGTATAACACACACTGGTAAAGCAATCACAAACCATTGACCCCAACTTGGAGGTGGGTACATCTCACCAATAGCAACGATATTTTGAGGTGAAGCAATTGGCAGTGCCATACCTCCAATATTTGATGCAAGTGCAATACCAAGTATGAGAGCGTTGATATATTGAGAGCCTCTTGGTAAAGTACGTAATAAAGGTTGAATGATCAGGAAACAAAGTACTGGAGCAGCAACGTTTGAAACCCACATCAGGGCAAACAAAGCAACTGCCATAATGGTGAGAAGAACCACTGAAGGGTTTGTACCTGCCTTAGACAAAATCCAAGTTGAAATGAGCTTTGCTATGGAGAATTTGGACAATGCAGCAGCCAAAGTGAAGCCTCCAAGTAACAACAAAATCACCGAGTTCCACATGGTTGACAAAATGTATTTCGAGGACTCAGCCAGATTCATAAGAGATCCATCTGGGTGCTTCAAGACATGTAACATGACAATCAACAAAGGAATCAACAACGAGGTTACAAACAAAGGAATGGTTTCCGTTGCCCAGAGCAAAGAGGCACAAGCCACCAAAGCAAGACAATGACGTTGGGCCAGGTCATCCAAAATAAAGGTGGCATTGATGAGAAACAAGGTGATAAATGCAATCAAGGTCAGCTTGATGAGAAGAGGATTTTTCAAGGACAAGTTCATCTGGAAAGTGGACTTGTTTTTGCTGGCAGCTTCGGAGTCACTCTGACCAGTCAAGTTTGCTGCTTGAGATTTACGCTCCAAACCAATCATATCTCTCCACACTGTATTTCTCTCCCAAACAACGTGTTCACGAAGATGAACCAGGAGCTCGTTTCGGGCTGCTTCGAGACCTGAGTGGTTACACACATGAGCATACAACTTGATCAAGACGTTTAGGTAGTCTTCGATATGGTCCTGAGTAGAGTTCAGGAAGACGTATGTTTGCAGGGGAAGTTTTTCCATGTAAGCTGGTCTGATGTTTGTATTTAACAGCTTATCAAACTTTTTAAGGGCCTTTGTAAAACCTGTTTGGTTAAGCTCCACATAAGATTTAAGTTCACTTAAGGCGGTGTACAGAGCAATGATACGCTTGCGCAACACCACTCTTGTTTCCAGCAAAAGAACAGGCACGATCAACAGCAGGTTCAACTTGTTATCTGTCAGACGACTTTTAGTTAGTTTTAATTTTCTCAGGCTTGTTGCTTCATCATGATCATGATCGATTTCATCGCGATACTCATCAAAGTATTCATTCCGTTCAGCAGTTAACTCACGTTCGAAGCTATCGATATCTTTAACTAAGGCGTCGATAGCTTGGAATACTGATGTTTCTTGAGTACGATAGAACTGGTCCACTTTACTAAGTTCTGCGTCCAAAGCTGCTGTAAAAACGGGAGCTGGGTTGGCACTGCCACCGAGGAGGGGGCCATCTTCGAGGTCACTTCCTTGGTTGAGGGAGTCTCTTTGAAGGGAATAGATTAGTTTTTTGAGTGTTGTATATGCGATATACTTTGATGACCATTCAGGGACAGCATTGAACTGTAGGGAGTGAGAGAACTTCATATTGTTTTTGCGAGCGTATCGAGTGAGATGTATCGAGTGAGCGTAACGAGTGAGCGAGCGAAGCGAGTAAGCGAGTGAGCGAGTGAGCGAGTGAGTTCATATATATTTTTAGATGATTTAAAGATATAGATGTATATATGGTTAGATGTTTGATTAGCATGAAGAGTTTGACATAGATATTAAGTTTCAGATTAACATTCAGATTAACATTCAGATTAACATTCAGATTAACATTCAGATTAACATTCAGATTAACATTCAGATTAACATTCAGATTAACATAATAGGATCAACATAATGGGATTAACATAATGGAATTAACATAATGGAATTAACACATTCTCGGATCAACATTATCGGATGATCGTTTACAGATATGTATTAGGAAGCGAAAGAGTGCATCTGCGATAGTCACTTTAACGTTGTGTACAACAAGGACAGGTGTTGCACTTGATTTTATCCCGCAGTAAAGCTCAGGCTATACCCCCAGGTGTATACACCCAGAAAAATGCTTTAATTGATGGTTTGGCACCATTGATGAGTATTTGATTGTCATTTGGCAATAATCAACCAGTGATATCAACCATCGAGATTCTAGTGAGCTCAATCTAAAGAAAATCATAGGACCACAAGAGAGAAATAAGTGGTGTTTAAACATGAGACTAGTGATTAATCATAAGAGTAGTGTCATAGCAATAGTATTGAATTATAAATCATATTCACATTGAAACTATAGTATTCAATCATCGGATTATCAATTTATTGAAATTAGTAAGGTTGTAGATCTAATGAATGTTGTAGAATATTGTTCAAATTAAAAGAATTAGTACTCGCTCGGTTCGTATTAAAGAGTAGCGAATGAGTGAGATACAAACTCTTTTGATTAACGAACGAGTAGTGAATTGATCGTCTCAAAAGAGTCACTCGCTCGCTCCGTTCAAAAGAGTCACTCGCTTTGCTCGTATCAAAAGACTCACTCACTCGCTCGCTCTTTTAAATTGTGCACTTACCAAAACTCCACCATTGAGTGTCACGTTGGTTGTCCCATGTCATTGGCCTTTAAGACCATTCATATAAATATGAGATATTAAAATTAAAAGACCTCATTCAGTATGATCCATAAGAAGATACCACCTCACAATGTTTCGCTAATGCTTTCTGTTTGTAAACTTTTCGTCTCAATTCAACAGTTTACTATTATGGATTTGTCGAGGTGTTCCTCGTCTTTATATACTCTCCAGATGTATTATCCAACTACTCTGCACCTCATCCTTAATACAAGATGGGTTTATTGTAGAGTTTTTACCCACACCAACACAAACCTCTATTCATAGTATCCAGCCATGGCATATTATCTCATACGTT
The DNA here is from genome assembly GCA_030562865.1 of Kodamaea lidongshanica (nom. inval.). Lineage (NCBI taxonomy): Eukaryota > Fungi > Ascomycota > Pichiomycetes > Serinales > Debaryomycetaceae > Kodamaea > Kodamaea lidongshanica (nom. inval.). The sequence goes on along the minus strand of JAKUAJ010000291.1, from coordinate 6,670 downwards.
CTCTGCGAGTATAAAGTTTCATCCATTTGCAGCCACAACAAAAATCTCATCCTTTTGCCACGGCTTTATATTCCGCTTTGAAGATTCATCCTTAATGGTTAAATACCCTCACTCAATGCCCTCACTCGACGCCCTCACTCAACATCCTCACTCAACACCCTCACTCAACACCCTCACTCAACACCCTCACTCAACACCACTACTTTCTATTTTACAGTTTTCAGTCAATTCATGAGTAGTTATTTATCAAAAATCCCCCATCAATTGCTTGGATGATATGACTTCTGATTACGTCCATGCTTGTTTTAATTTTACAATTTCTATGATCACCTCAATATATTGGAATAATATATCACTTTATATTCTCATTTTAAATGTCACAGTTGAGAATGGGAAAAGTATATGATGAGCACAAGAGTTTTCAAAACATGAGATGAATGAGATGTATGTGAGAGACGTAAAAGGGCACATCGAAACTCCACTCAAACGAACGAGCGAACGAACGAGCGAACGAGCGAACGAGCGAACGAACGAGCGAACGAGCGAACGAACGAGCGAACGAACGA
>JAKUAJ010000290.1:0-23318 GCA_030562865.1 Kodamaea lidongshanica (nom. inval.) | reverse complement strand
CAACTTTGACTGAGTAACGAACTTTGACTGAGTAGCCAAGTTTCCTCGGGAAGGTAGTTTCGGTTGATTCCTCGGGAAGGTAGTTTCCTCCGGAACGTTGATTCCTCGGGAAGGTAGTTTCCTCCAGAACGTGTTTCCTCCGGAACGTCTTTCCTCCGGCATCCTCACAGTTGACAACTCGCCACATGTCTTCTGACTATTAACAATCCGCTTCATCCTCAACTTTTCTCCACCCTCTTTTACTTCTTTCTCAAACTTCTTCTGACTGGGGCCTTCTTGGGGGCCGGGGCCGGTTTCTTGGTCCTAGTATACCTACGAGTTCTAGGGGCACCCTTTTTTGTCTTGGTCTTTTCGCCTTTTACTTTGAGCTCTTCATCATCGTCTTCGTCCATGTCGTCGTCATCGTCGTCGTCATCATCATCATCTTCATCTTCATCCTCGTCATTCTCACCATCCTCGTCATTCTCGCCATCCTCCTCATCATCCACGTCGTCTTCTGGCGACCCCTTATTTGATTCGGAGAGCTCTTTTTGAGGTTCCGAAGGTTCCTTTACATTTGATCCCGATCTAGTTCTTCGTTTTCTCACTACCGGAGGTGTGTTTGTTTTTTTACGTTTGTTCACAGGTTTAGGGTCGTCCAATTTGGCCATTGCTCTGGTTCTTTTCTTGGTGGCAGCCTTTCGAGGTCCTCGTTTCTTTTTAGGAGGTTCCTCTTCTTCCTCTTCTTCTTCCTCTTCGTCTTCCTCGTCTTCTTCTTGTTGTTGTTCTACGTCTGTTGCTTCCACCGCTTCGCTGTCTTGTTCTTCATCTTCTTCAGCTTCGTCATTCTGTACTTTTTCTGTGTCACTTGCATCTTCTTCCATTTTCTCGGGACTTGACCCATCTGAAGTATCAATCTCTCCATTGGATGATTCCGAATTCTCAACCACACTGTTTGAATCTTCCCTTTTGATTGGCGATGTGTTGGTTTCCGAATCCTCCTCCTCGTAATCTTCGATATGATCCAATTTAGGTAGATCGTACAATTGCTCTAGCTTCTCCCACACTTCGCTTGCTGTGAATGGATTGGTTTGAACTCCTTTATTGATTAGCTCGATTATCGACACCATGTGCTTGTGTTTTTGCTTCCCGGCTGGTTTGTATTCACACAAGAGGTTGAATAACTTGATCTCCTCATCTAGCGACCATACTCGGCTTGTCATTGTTATTGTATTGGATTGCTCACTAGAAAATTTGTACTACACACTATGAGACTATACTGACAATTTAATTTATGCAAAGGTTTGACAAATATTAGTATTGACCAATGATTTCGGTAAGGATCAATTGGGTGAATTTCTGATAGTTCTTAGCTTCACCAAACTTACTTAGCCTCACCAAACGTTCTTACCTTCACCAAGCTCTTGATTCTTATTTATCAGTTTTTGATAATCTTGAGCTATCAATAATCATTCTTTGATATATTCCAATGTATACGTACTGTAGTTTTGGGGAAATGTATTGTTATGTGGTGATTACTAGTTGTAGTATACTCGTTATGAAGTTGCCTTTGTTGAGTTTGATACTTTTTCAGGAATTTCGCAGCCATTCTATAGAATGTTGAAGACTAATTGATATGATGTGAATATGATTTCTACACATGTATCTTGATTTGATCTGAATATGACTTCATACTAATCATTTCTGTGAGATCATAACAGGGGAATGATTTTCTTTCAAAACTTTTAAATGAGTAGAGGTCATCGGAGGTCATTGGGTGTGTATTCTTTTGTTACTTGGGTTTATCATTCCTTATGCATATCTTTCAAAGCTAATACAAAGAATGTTTGGGTATTGATCTTCGAACCCCCTCTCTAAATATGATACATAGTTAATTGAAATGTGAATGGCCAAGCAGCAACTCGAGCATCACCATTAAATCACCCCATTACCTTTAATCTGGATATTTAAAAGTGGAAATAACAGCACAATACAGATCTCACAGCTTTACAGCTTTACGGCTTCACAACCTCAAAACCTCACAACCTCAAAACTCACCTCACACTCACTCGCTTTGCTAGTTCGACATCTGTCCATAGACTTGTCAAAACACGTTACACTTTCCAAACTGGCTGAGAGCCAAAAATCTATCAAACAGCAGGAATCTTGGTATCAATCCAGTATCACTCTGATTATCACAACTACACTTTTGTGAGTTGAATGTTTCTTTCTCAGAATTGACAAACCTATACAGAAGCTGAACGAACAAGCGAGTGAGTGAGTGCGTGAGTGAATGATTTTTGCCCTGCTGACCAACTGAGTGATTTGTGACCAACTAAGTGATTTTTGACGAGCTGAGTGATTTGGGACCAACTGAGTGATTTGTGACCAACTGAGTGATTTGTGACCAACTGAGTGACAACAAACTGACCTCGAGTCAGCTCAATACTCATTATCTACTTTGAACTTCATCACCATTCCTATAAATCCAATACTAATTTTATAACTATTCTTCTGAGGTCTTCGGACCGGGTGTTTTCGTTGCAAGCTGGTTGTGATCATCAAATGTGATTCTTGCCATTCATACAATCGAGCCCCACCAATCGGGTCATTCCAAATAAATTAAAATTCATAAGAACAATCAGTTACCCCGTACCGCAATAATTATTGTATTGGCTACACGTATTGTATGTTCTTGGTACTGTTTATTACTATCTCTGCAGAAAGGAATTTTAGCACCATATATAGTCAACTTGATTATACTTTAGCACCATCGATAACTGCTTTTGTTGAGCTACAATTAAGTAGATGTTGTTGTATTGTAAAATTGATTAGATTAAACCTGATTTGTTATACCTGAGTTGTGAGTGAGTGAGTGAGTGAGTTGTGACCAACTGAATGAGTGAGTTGCAACCGACTGAATGAGTGAGTTGCGACCAACTGAATGACAGAGTTGCGACCGACTGAATGACAGATTTGTGACCGACTGACTGAGTTGCGATTTCTTTGACATTAAAGTGATTTGTTCGATTGTTTTAACAACTAGTATTAATTCATAAAAGTCATTCAAATCAAAAGACCGATTCTCGATTTGCAACAAAAGTGAAATATGTGCAGAATTGTGGGTTAAATCTATGTGATAGCCAGATAGCACAAGCAGTGCTGATTACGCTTAAAAGTGCCATTTTGGTCCGGAATAATGAGTTTAGCTTTACTTTATACATTCAGTTCCAAAGTCAGATTCGTTCGATTCACATGAACCAGAAGTGAACAAAATTATTCAAAAGAGATGGTGAGGCAGTTTATTTACCGGGGTGGTGAATATCATGTAATGTATTGAGGAAAGTGAACTCCTGAACAACCTCATCAGTTAGCATAAGGTCAGAAAATGTGGAGCACTCACTCACATACTCACAAAAAATATCTTCTCTCCAGAACACACAACCCATTTTAAAATAAAACCCAAAACTCAACGGTACATCTGATGATATCAAAATCATGATCTCACGTACAACCCCACTTACAGTAAGTTTTTATGAATACAAAGTAATATACTTGATTAAGTATCAACAAGCTTTATATGTAGTAAATCTAATTTAGCAACCCAACTTGATAATGAATGTTTGGTGGTATCGGTTTATCTAGCATGTTCCAGAGAACGAGCGAAGCTAGTTTGTCAGTGAGTTCGTGAGTGCGTGAGGGAGTTTGTGAGTAGCGAATTTGTCTGAGTAAGTCAGTTCGTAAGTGAGTGAATTCACTCACTCGCTTCGCTTTTAACTCACTTGCGTAACTCACAAAGATACAATGTTTGTCAACTAAAGGAAGATTAATGTAAATTCTAATTTCACGTTACTCGGACTCTGGTTTGCCTGGTGTGTAAATCTTCTCCGCGAGTTATTCCTATGAACAGATAGGCTTGCCATGTTATTGGCCATCCACGAACGAGCGAACGAACGAGCGAACGAACGAGCGAAGCGAGTGAGTTCGTGAGTGAGTGAGTGAGTGCGAACATTTGACTTTTATTATCAGAAAAGTTACCCTCTATATCGGTGATGTATCTTGTGCCTCAGAAAGGTACCCTCTGACGAACTCACGAACTCACTTACGAACTTACCGCGAACTCACGAACTCACGAACTCACGAACTCACGAACTCACGAACTCACTGACAAACTCGCTCCGCTCATTTGTTCTCACTCACTCGTTAGTTCATACACTGACGGTGGTGATGTCGCTCAATTTCAACCAAACACCCATCACCTCATATAAACCAATCAACCAATTTATAAACCAATGATTTTCTCCCCTTTTACCCAATCCTTCTTCCATTCACTCTTCATCTATAAAGTCACATGACAAACAGGCATAATACGTTATATTAACCAAACAACGTTGTGTTTGAGAGTATCAATTGTATTCTGTGTAAACGAACGAGTTTGTCTCACGAAATTACCCACTCAGTGAATTTTGATTCGAAAGTAATTGATTTGAGTATGATACTTCATAATAAGTTTATAGAGTAAACTATCCATGATGATTTCATGGATTAAACTATTGTACGATAACATTTATACAGTATTCATATCTGTTCTCGGCTAGTAGCTCGTACTAACTTCAAACGAGCGAAGCGAGTTTGTTTGAATGTACTGAATTCGCTACTCACGAACGAACTCTCAAAACGAGCGAAGCGAGTTTGTTTGAATCTATTGAATTCGCTACTCACGAACGAACGAACGAACGAGCGAAGCGAGTTTGTTTGAATGTAATGAATTCGTTACTCACGAATGAACTCTCAAACGAGCGAAGCGAGTTTGTTTGAATATACTGAATTCGCTACTCACGAATGAGCTCTCAAACGAGCGAAGCGAGTTTGTTTGAATGTACTGAATTCACTACTCACGAACGAACGTCAGTCAGTTAGTCACTTATTACTCAGTCACTCACTCACACTTATTCACTTACTCAGTCAGTCAGTCAGTCACTCTTTACTCACACTCACTCACTTACTCACTTACTCAGTCACTTATTCACTCACTCAGTCACTCACTTACTCACTCAGTCACTCAGTCACTTACTCAGTTACTTACTCACACTCAGTTACTTACTCAGTTACTCAGTCACTTACTCAGTTACTCAGTCACTTACTTACTTACTCAGTCACTTATTGACTTACTCACTCAGTCACTCACTTACTCACACTCAGTCACTTATTCACTTACTCACTCACTTACTCAGTCACTCACTCAGTCACTTACTCACACCAACTTACTTACTCACTTACTCAGTCACTTACTGACTTACTCAGTCAGTCAGTCACTGACAAACTCGCTCCGCTCGTTTGTTCTCACTCGTTTGATCTCACTCACTCACTCACTCACTGACAAACTCGCTCCGCTCGTTTGTTCTCATTCGTTTGATCTCACTCACTCACTCACTAACAAACTCGCTTCGCTCGTTTGTTCGCTCGTTTGTTCGCTCGTTTTTTTCTTCAAAATTTTCAACCACCACTAATGCCTAGAAGGATCGAAAACATCAACTCCTTAAGTAGAGGACGTATCCGTTCCTCTATGAACAAGTACAACTTGTTCAACATGTACAAAAAAGACCGTGTTACATTTGATCGTTTAACATTGTTTCAACAAAAGTTCAAAGCCAAGCAAGAAACCAGAGCATATCATGGAGAACATTTACAAGAGTCTAGATGGAAAACTTTATTTAACCCATCATTAGAATCAGTTGCTCAGTTGGATGCATCATTAAAAGGATCCAATAGAATTCAAAGAACTCCACTTGTATTACAAACGTATGCACCATTAGAAAAGAGATTGGAAACAGCACTTTTTAGAGCCATGTTTGCATCATCTGTAAGACAAGCCAGACAATTTATTTTAAGTGGAAATGTTCAAGTTAATGGAGTTATTATTAAACATCCTTCATTTCCTTTAAAAGAAGGTGATATATTCAATGTTAATCCAGATAAAGTTTTATTGGCTATGGGTAGAGTGAAACCAGGAATTGAATTGGCTGTTAAAACTGATAATAAACAAATTGCTATTTGGAATAAATATGTTAAATTTTCAAAAGAAAATCCAAAAGAAGCTTGGGAATTAAAACAAGCTAAACCAACTTCATTGGATCCTTTCCAAAATGAAAAGAAGTTATCATCGGTTGATTCTTTCAATAAAAATCTTGAAAAAGAAATGTTACTTAAACAAAAAGAAAACACCAGAGAATTCATTTTATCACGGATTTTAAGTATTGCAAACAATAGAGATGTGACCGAATTATCAGCTGAATCATTTAAAGAATTCGGTATTAATGATGGAGCTAAATGTTTATCAACTTATAATCATTTATTTAAAGCTAAAAGTGATTTATTAACTAATCATGATCATACATCAATATCAAACTTCATCTCTAAGAAATCCCCAGAAAGAGAAAATGAAGCAGAACAAGTTTTAGCTTCAAAAGTTAAACAATTATTAGTTGAAATCAGAAATTCAAGAAATGATTACTTACTTAAATCTGCTCAAGATAATAAATTACCTGATGATGCTAAAAAAATTCCATTCTCTCCAGATTTTGCTAAAAAATTGAGATATCACCCTAAATTAGATAAAGATGCTATTGTGGAAGATGAATCTAATGCTCTTATTAATTTACCATGGCAAAAGGGTTTATTTGGTCGTAAATCACCAGAAAAACCTTACTTTACTCCTTGGGTACCAAGACCTTTTATTGGTGCTTTTGCAATCTTACCTTCTCATATCGAAGTTAGCTTTACAACTTGTCATGCAATTTATTTAAGAGATCCAATCGCAAGACCAGGTAATTCAGAAGTTATAAGTCCATACCCTGAAGATGTTCATGAGAGAGCATATATGCATTATGTGAGAAAGGGGTTGTAATTGTCATGAGGGACATTAAAGAGATGTATATTTGTTTTAAACGCATTCGTTATTTTGTATATAATTGATATAACTAGTGAGATTAGTAGAGGAGTTTAAGCAAAGGAGCGAAGCGACTGCAGCGAAGCGACTGCAGCGAAGCGACTGCAGTGAAGCGAGTGCAGTGAAGCGAGTGCAGTGAAGCGACTGCAGCGAAGCCGCTCGTACGCTGCTTCGCAGCAAGTGTTACCTGGTAATTATCATTCTCGCTTCGCAGCAGAGTATTCCACCTGGTAAATATCATTCTCGCTTCGCAGCAGAGTATTCCACCTGGTTATTATCATTCTCGCTTCGCTCGTACGCTGCTTCGCAGCAAGTGTATTTACCTGGTAATTATCATTCTCGCTTCGCTCGTACGCTGCTTCGCAGCAGAGTACTCCACCTGATAAATATCATTCTCGCTTCGCTCGTACGCTGCTTCGCAGCAAGTGTATTTACCTGGTCATTATCATTCTCGCTTCGCTCGTACGCTGCTTCGCAGCAAGTGTATTTACCTGGTCATTATCATTCTCGCTTCGCTCGTACGCTACTTCGCAGCAGAGTATTCCACCTGGTAATTATCATTCTCGCTTCGCTCGTACGCTGCTTCGCAGCAGAGTATTCACCTGGTAATATATATCATCAACTTTTTGTCTCACAATATACACAAAATATCACAAACCAATAGTATCATCACGGCTCTTCCGATCATCTTACTTTGATCGCTGGTCATGCCCCGAATATCACCCTCAACCATAAAAAAAGCCTTTCAACATTCCAAATCACTCCCGCCCCTTCTTCATGCCAACTTAACCCTTGAACAGGCAAAGCAAGAACTCGTATGGATTCAACGTGAACTCCCAGCCAACCAATGGAAAAACGCCATCATAGAAAGAAGCCTAAAAAAACCTTTACAGTACATTTTGAAATCTCAACCGTTTGGAGATTTATCAATAAAATGCAAACAAGGCGTATTGATACCAAGATGGGAAACCGAGGAATGGTGTTTGAAACTCTCTGAAATTCTTGTCAAACACCCAAAACCTCTTAAAATAGTTGATGCGTGTACCGGTACAGGTTGTATACCGCTTTTAATCAACCATGAATTCGCCAAAAAGGCAATTCCAGTACAGATCTCGGGATTTGATATTTCCAAAGATGCTTATGGATTAGCTTTGGAAAATCAAGAAATATACCGATCCACGAATTCCCCTTGGCCAAAAGTCAATTTCTACCGGGATGATCTACTCTCTATAAAGAGTATCCAGGCAGATATTATCACGGCAAACCCTCCATATATTCCGCTCCATGACTACAACTCTTCGCTTTTGAATAATGGCGTTGAGAAATCCGTTCGCCTTTATGAGCCTAGATTGGCCCTTGTGGGTGACCTCGAATTCTACATTGCTTTACGAAACCTCTTGCATGAGGTTAATGGGTTTGTATTTGAGTTGGGGTATCAATCACAGGCGGATGTTTTCAAAAGCTTGGGGTCCGAGTGGGGCTTGGGATTGGTTTTCGATAGTGCGGGAAAGATACGATGTGTTGTTGGGTGGAAACATGTCATGAGAGATTTGGAGGGTATGTGTGATGTGATTTTGAGGTGATATGGTTATAAGAAGTTGTGACGTTTTTTGTTTCAAAGTAAATATATTGGGCTATGTACTATATTTAAAATGCCTGTAAAGAACACGATCCGGGTGGTGTGACCGAGTAGTGTGACCGGGTAGTGTGACCGGAGTTGAGTTTTTTAGTGAGTTGGTGAGTTGGTGATGGGTGCGAAAATATGGCTAATTGCAGCTATGTACATGTGGTACTCACGAGCTCGTCACTCACGAACTCACGAAATCACGAACTCACGAACTAACGAACTCACGAGCTCGGCACTCACAAACTCACGAGCTCGTCACTCACAAACTCACGAACTCAAGAACTCACAAACTCACGAACTCAAGAACTCACGAACTCACGAACTCAAGAACTCACGAACTCACGAGCGAACGAACTCACGAACTCACGAACTCACGAACTCACGAACTCACGAACCCACGAACTCACGAACTCAAGAACTCACGAACTCACGAACTCACAAACTCACGAACTCACAAACTCACGAACGAGCGAACCCACGAACTCACGAACGAACGAACTCACAAACTCACAAACTCACGAGCTCGTCACTCACAAACTCACGAACTCGCTACTCACGAACTCACGAACTCGCTACTCGCGAACTCACGAACTCACGAACTCATGAACTTTCGAGCTCGTCACTCACAAACTCACGAACTCGCTACTCACGAACTCACGAACCCACGAACCCACGAACGAGCGAACCCACGAACGAGCGAACGAGCGAACTCGTCACTCACAAACTCACGAACGAGCGAACTCACGAACTCACGAGCTCGTCACTCACAAACTCACGAACGAGCGAACGAGCGAACCCACGAACGAGCGAACTCACGAACTCACGAGCTCGTCACTCACAAAATCACGAACTCACGAACTCATGAACTCATGAACTTACGAGCTCGTTACTCACAAACTCACGAACTCACAAACTCACTCACGAACTCGCTTCGCTCGTTCGCTCGTTCGTTTGTTCGTTAGTTCGTTCGTTCATCTCACTACGACTCCTCTTCTTCGTACCCTTCCCAACAGCAGTAATACCCGTTTCAGGAAAAACACGAGTCCCCCACAACACATACCCACCAAACCCTCTCATGGTCATAACAGGATGCATCCTTCCCGGAATTGTTTGATGAGGTCTCACTCTAGTTTCAAGAATAGAAGGGGCCAAGATTCTCTTGTCATCAGCTAGAGAATGCTGCAATTCCAACAAGTTCTCTTTGTACTGATTGTAAACCACCATTGGTCTGGAGCCCCCGATGGTTGGAATGACATAAGGTAATACGCTTGGTAAGTGTAAAGTAGAAACTGAGATGAAAGCATCAAAGTTACCATTTTGAACCAAATCAATAACCTCGTTAATTTCGATAGCACGTTGACCACGGCGAATATATTGTTGCTTTTTAGGAGGTTTCATTTCTTCCAATTCCACCAACGGCACTTGTTCCCATAAAATTTTTTCGTTTTCAGGTTCAGCAAATTGTAACCAGTTGATGGTTTTGATCATTTTAGATTGGATTTCTTGAGAGTAGTTTGAATATCTAAGAGCAATGTTATTTGGATGTTCATTTTCGTGAACTATGATGATTGTACCTTCACCTTTCATTCTCTCCATTAATGCATAAAGAATCACACCACCAGTTTCATCTGAGAGTAAATAAGTACCACCAGGTCTAACGTTAGCATAATTTAATATTATACCTAAAGTTTCTTCACTGATATCGAGCATTCTTGGTAAGTCTTTTTCAATATAATATTTAAGTAATTGAGAAGAGCCCAAGTATTCGATAGTGAATCTTCTTAAGAATTTTTGTTGCTTTCTACGCAAGTACTTTTGTTGTGAAAAGATTGTCTTTTTATCAAAACCTTCATGACCCGCCACTATTTTCTCTATAATTTGTTGACCGATGTTAGAGCTAGCACCTGATTTTTTCAATTCATTAATTTCATCATTAGTTAATTTTTGAATTTTAGAACCTATATCCAAGATATTTTGATTACTTTCAGCACTTGAGCTAAAGAGTTGAATGAGTTGATCTTTAGTAATTTCATTTGAATCATCTTGTTCTTCCAAAACTGAAACTTCCATTGCTAAAGATTTGATTGGTTTAACATTTTGATCATCTATAATCTCAAAGGATTGACCATAAGGATATCCTAAAACACCACCAACTTTAAAAGATCCAAACTTTCCCAAACTAATAACACCTTCAGGTTTTAATTGAACAATCTTCAACCCTTCAGATGGTAATATAACAAGTACAAATTGATCCACTTCAATCATAAGGTCGTGTTTGGTAAAATCAATTCCGTATATGAAATATATATATTTTTTTTTCTCAGCCTCTCATACGAGCCATCTCATCTCATATAATTTTCATTAATCAAGATGGGTAGAAAAGCAAAGAATAAGCAAGGTGTACCACCTTCATTAGATGAATTTAATCAAGATAAACTGAAGAAGGACAAGAAGAGATTAGATAAATCTTCTAAAAGAGTAAAGAGTGATAAAGGTGATGTCGACAGACCTTCCAAAAGATTAAAGTCGGACAATAAGAAAGACCACAAGAAATCTTCTAATAAAGAAAAGTCTGAAGATGAAACACTTCCAGAAGTTGACTTGGAAGCGTTATCTAAAGCTAAAAAAGCTTTATTTGATGAATCTGATGAAGAAGTTGAAGTTCAAGAAGGATTGGACAATCTCCAAGAGGACGAGGACGACGAATTCGATGGAGGTGAAGATGAATATGATTCCGATGAAAACTCAAGAGCTAAACCAATGTTCTCAGATGATGATTCAGATGAAGAAGAATTGGAAAAATTGAATGCATCCAATATGGAAGCCTTCTCCAAGAATTTGGATGAAGAAGAAGAAGAAGAAGCTCATGAAGCTGAATTAGAATTATTAGAAGCTGAAAAAGCTCAAGCAAGAGCAAAGATTTTACCAACTGAAGAAGAATTAGCAATCATGTCTAAAGGACCTCAAGACGTTACTATGGTTAGAACAAGAATGATTGAAATTGTCAAGGTTTTAGAAAATTTTAAAGAAATGGCCGAAGAAGGAAAATCAAGAAATGATTACGTGGATAGATTATTAAAAGATATTTGTGAATACTTTGGTTACTCTGAATTTTTAGCTGAAAAATTATTTAATTTATTCTCACCATCAGAAGCAATGGAATTTTTTGAAGCTAATGAAATTGCAAGACCAATCACTATAAGAACCAATACTTTAAAAACAAGAAGACGTGATTTGGCTCAAACATTGGTTAATCGTGGAGTAAATTTACAACCAATTGGTGCATGGACTAAAGTTGGTCTTCAAATTTTTGATTCTCAAGTACCTATTGGTGCTACACCTGAATATTTAGCTGGTCATTATATCTTACAAGCAGCTTCATCCTTCTTACCAGTTATGGCATTAGAACCTCAAGAAAATGAACGTATCTTAGATATGGCAGCTGCTCCAGGTGGTAAAACTACATATATTTCAGCACTTATGAAAAATACTGGAACTGTCTTTGCTAATGACGCTAATAAAGCTCGTACTAAATCTTTGATTGCTAATATTCATAGATTAGGATGTAAAAATACTATTGTTTGTCATTATGATGCAAGAGAATTTCCAAAAGTAATAGGTGGATTTGATAGAGTTTTATTAGATGCTCCATGTTCTGGTACTGGGGTTATTGCAAAAGATGAATCAGTTAAAGTTAGTCGTACTGAAAAAGATTTTATTGAAATTCCTCATTTACAAAAACAATTATTACTCTCTGCTATCGATTCTGTTGATGCAAATTCTCCAACTGGTGGTGTCATTGTATATTCAACATGTTCTGTAGCTGTTGAAGAAAATGAAGCGGTTGTGGACTATGCATTAAGAAAACGTCCAAATGTTAAATTGGTTGAAACTGGAGCTGCTATAGGTAAACCAGGTTTTACTTCTTATCGTGGTAAACATTTTAATCCAAAACTTAGTTTAACAAGAAGATATTATCCTCACACTTATAACGTTGATGGGTTTTTTGTTGCAAAATTTAAAAAGATTGCTCCATCTCCTCATGATGTTTCTAAAGCTGGAGCTTCTGAAAAGGAATCTCTTGCTCGTGCTGAAGCTGTGGAAGAAGGTATCATTAATGGTGACTTTGCTGAATTTGACGATGAAGCTGATAAAGAATTGTTGGATAAGGCTATGAAGAGAGGTTTGAGAAAGAAGGGTATTAACCCAGCTTCTGTTAAGAAAGATTAGCATTGTATAATAGATTGAGTGTAGCAAACGAGCAAACGAGTGTAGCAAACGAGCAAACGAGCGTAGCGAGTTTGCTCGTGAGTGAATTTAAGCAAACGAACATAACATAGACTGCTGCAAAGCAGCTTTGTAGCGACGCGACTATAATTTTGGTTTAGACTGCTGCGAAGCAGCCTTGGAGCGAAGCGACCATAATGTTGGTATGGACTGCTGCGAAGCAGCCTTGGAGCGAAGCGACCATAATGTTGGTGTAGACTGCTGCGAAGCAGCCTTGGAGCGAAGCGACCATAATGTTGGTATGGACTGCTGCGAAGCAGCCTTGGAGCGAAGTGACCATAATGTTGGTGTAGACTGCTGCGAAGCAGCCTTGGAGCGAAGCCACCATAATGTTGGTGTATTCTGCTGCGAAGCAGTCTTGAAGTGAAGCGACCATATTGTTGGTATAGACTGCTGCGAAGCAGCCTTGGTGCGAAGCGACCATAATGTTAGTGTAAACTAATGTGAAGCAGCCTTGATGCGAGGCGACCATAATGTTGGTGTAGGCTATTTCGCAAAGCGACTATAATGTTGGTGTAGACTTCTGTGAAGCAGTCTTGGAGCGAAGCGACCATAATAGCGAAGCGACCATAATAGCCAAGCGATCATAATAGCGAAGCGACCATAATAGCGAAGCGACCATTATGTAGGTGTAAACTGCTGCGAAGCAGCCTTGGAGCGAAGCGACCATAATGTTGGTGTAGACTGCTGCGAAGCAGCTTTGGAGCGAAGCGACCATAATAGCGAAGCTACCATAATGTTTTTGTAGACTGCTTCGAAGCAGCTTTGGAGCGAAGCGACCATAATTTATGGTGTGGACTGCTGCGAAGCAGCCTTGGAGCGTAGCGACCATAATTTATGGTGTAGACTGCTGCGAAGCAGCCTTGGAGCGAAGCGACCATAATAGCGAAACGACCATAATTTTGGTGTAAACTGCTGCGAAGCAACCATAATTTATGGTGTAGACTGCTGCTGCGAAGCAGCCTTGGATCGTAGCGACCATAATGTTGGTGTAGACTGCTGCGAAGCAACTATAATGTTGGTGTAGACTGCTGCGAAGCAACTATAATGTTGGTATAGACTGCTGCGAAGCAGCCTTGTAGCGAAGCGACCATAATTTATGGTGTAGACTACTGTGAAGCAGCTTTGGAGCGAAGCGACCATAATTTATGGTGTAGACTACTGTGAAGCAGCTTTGGAGCGAAGCGACCATAATGTTGGTGTAAACTGCTGGAAGCAGCCTTGGAGCGAAGTGACCATAATGTTGGTGTAGACTGCTGCGAAGCAGCTTTGGAGCGAAGCGACCATAATGTTGGTATAGACTGCTAGCTTGCTAGTGACGAATAAAGACGCAAGCTTGTTAGTGACGAATAAATGGCACAACGTTCACATCCAACCACGACATTGAGTTTTCGTTTGCCAGCCATTTGGCAACTTTCAGCATACAAACCTACAAATAAAGATGAAATATACACCATGAACATTCATGTTGCGACAAGGGACTTCCCTGAGTGAGTTTCCTATTAATGTTGACACACCAAGAGACAACAGAAAATGCATTCCCATATCCTTCGAGAACGAATGAGCGAACGAATGAGCGAACGAATGAGCGAACGAATGAGCGAACGAATGAGCGAAGCGAGTTCGTTTTTTTGTCCGTCCACTCGCTCGTCCATCCGCTCGTTCGTTCGTCCGTCCATGTGAGTATTGTTCAATACACTTAGCGAACAAACTCGCTTCGCTCGTGAATAAGAACAAACTCGCTTCGCTCGTTTTGATACGTCAAGTGACAAAATACAGCTCGTGGCCAAAAAGTAGATTAACCAACCAAATGACATCAGGGGATTGGTCGAGCTCACTCCATATAACGGACAAGGTATAGATGATCCAATCAATAAGATAGCTTCAAGTTTGGTTATATCGTATGATTTCATCGCCAAGAAGGCTAACCAATTGGTGTGTCCTCTCTTCAACATCTCATATACATAAAATATTAAAGCATTTGCTGGGATTGCCCTGCAAAGAGTAATTCCCAAGCCGTTATAAAACCCTTTGAAGCCATTTTTCATATAAATTTTCTTTGAAATGGCCCACATATCCACTTTTGAGCCATTTCTTTTATGAAAGTAGCCTTGGAGCGAAGGACCGTAATTTTGGTGTAGACTGCTTCGCGAAACGACTTTAATGTTGGTGTAGACTGCTGCGAAGAGTGTTGGAGCGAAGCAACTATAATGTTGGTGTAGACTGCTGCGAAACGACTTTAATGTATGTCTAAACTAACGCCTCTCAACGTACTTGAGCGAAGCAGTCTATACCAACATTAAAGTTGTTTCGAAACAAACCTCTGAATGACTGATTGACCGACTGACCTATCGCAACATCGGAAACATCAAATATACACTACTCACGAAGTCACCCACTTATTCTCGCACTCACTCACACTCACACTCGCACTCACTCACACTCACACTCACACTCACACTCACTCACACTCATACTCATACTCGCACTCACTCGCACTCACTCGCACTCACTCACACTCACTCACACTCACACTCACACTCACACTCACACTCACACTCACTCGCACTCACTCACACTCACTCACACTCACACTCACACTCACACTCACTCGCGAAGCGACTTCATGGGTCTGAAAGGTTTGTTACATTAATTATTGAGGTGAAATGATAGAGATATAACTCATAGAATTTGAACTCATAGAAGTTGAAATGAGAGATGTATTTGAATTAAAAGATTCGCTACTCACTCAAAAGATTAACGTATCACTCACTCACGTACTCGCACACAAACTCGCCAACTGCAAACAAGCATTGCAAACGAATATTTCAAAGAACATTTCAAAGAACATTTCAAAGAACATTTCAAACAAGCATTTCAAACAAGCATTGCAAACGAATATTTCAAAGAACATTTCAAACAAGCATTACAAACTCGCTACGCTCGTTTGCGCTACGCTCGTTTGCTCTACGCTCGTTTGTTATCTACTTTTGAATAATAAAATTTTGTTAATTAAATAGTGTTGTAAAGCAGTAAGAGAAGAAATACAATGAAAAGGTTTATCCAATTCCATTACTCATATAATTTTCGGTAATCTGAAGGGTAAATTGTGAGTTGATTTGTCCGGTAGTTTGGTGATTTGTGAGTTGATTTGTCCGGTAGTGTACGGTCATTTGTCAGTTGATTTGTCAGGTAGTTTGTATAGTAATTTGTCAGTTGATTTGTCCGGTAGTGTACGGTCATTTGTGAGTCGATTTGTCCGATACTTTTTCCAAATACTCCAATAACCTAATCACACCCAGGAGCATTCTCTGTTGCACAACTATTCGTCACAAAACAATGTGTCAGGTTGCACTCAATTGACATAAAATACAACACTCATAGTACTGCGAAGCAGTACTATAACACAAACTATGTGTCAGGTTGCACTCAATTGACATAAAACACTCACAGTACTGCTTCGCAGTACTACAACACACACACTCATAGTACTGCTTCGCAGTACTATTCGTACTATTCGTACTACTCGCTAATATAAAACATTCCCCAAGTTATGCTCCTTCATATACTCAGCCCCATACTCCTCATATTCTCTCCGACTCACATAACTCTTTTCAGCTTCACCACTTGATGCCCATTTTTGCATTCCCCTCCAAGGGTCAATGAATGGATCACTTGTACACCTCACATTCAAAGGTGCACCAACGGGTAAAAATGAAGTAAATTCCAGAACTATCCTAGATTTAAAGTTTGGAAGTTTAGAAAAACCTCCAGTCAATATAATATTTTGAATCACGCTATGGGATTGACCGCCTGGATTGAGATTTCCATCCAATCTCTTGTGTACCAAGTCGTTAAACAATTCCGATATGCCCGCCTGATCCAATCCGGCAATGTGAGGGCGGAAGATGATTTCCGGAACACGGATTCTTTCGACATTCAAGTGCATTTCATGGTTTTTTTTGATCACTTCTGGGTTTGTTGCAAGTTCATCTTGATCTAAACCTTGTTGTTGGAGAGTTGCAATGACATTTGGGCGAGGTCCATGAATGAATTTATGTAAGGACAGTTTTCTCCAATCAAAAGTTAAGGCAACAGCAAATGTATCTTCATAGTTAAAGCTTGGGTCATATTTAAGTAATTCTGCTTCTAATTCCAAGATTCGAGTCATTGTTGATTCTTGTTCTTCTTCTAAACTTGAGTTTGTGATGCTACGATAAACACTCCAATCATCATCATTAGCACCAAAGCTATCAGTAGGGTCATTATCGATGGATGCATTTGCATTACGACGTCTTTTGCGGGAAGTAGCATTTGTTGACCCATTTGCATCATTAGCTAAATCGGCAATATTTTTCATACGTTGTTGAGCAGCAGCCGATTTACGATCTTTAAAAGAATCAATCAATTTAGTACGTTCCTTATACTTTGAAGTTAAATTTGATAATTCAAGATGTTTTTGAGAGCTCCAACTTTCGAAATTTAAATCTCTTAAAAGTTGTTGATCTGATTCATATTTCAATTTTTCTTCTTCTTCTTGCTTTTTGATTTCTTTATTACGTTCACGAGCTTCATAATTTGCTTTCATGAGTCTTTGCTTACGTTTTTCTTTAATTTGATCTTCGGTCAATTGATCATCGGGAATATTAACCAAAGTCCATGAAGTTGAAGGATCAACTTCTTCATTTTCATCATCATTTTTCTTTAAACTTTTCTCAAGGTTAAGTAAATATTTATTAAAATCATTTAAATCTTCAAAACCTTCATTAATAACTTTTTTATTAACTTCATTTGAAGATAAATCCGGGAACTCATTTTGTTTCAAGTTTGAATAATAATCATATTCTTTTTGCTTTTGAGCGAGTTTTTCAATTCTTTTTTGTTGAGCTTGTTCTTGTAATCTTTTACCTTGTTCTCTTCTTTTAGCAGCTTGTTTAGCTAATTCTTCTTCTGTTTTTTTAGGAGCCAGAGATGAGATTTCAACTGGGAGTTGAACAAGTATATCTTTTGATTCCAAATTATTCATATCTAAAATTGATTTTAATTCATCAGAATAATTATTCAGTACATAACAAAAATCATGAAGTAAATTAGTTGTTTGATAATTGTTTAATTTTGAAGGGAAATAAGGATATTTTAATCCTAATAATTTACCTAAAAATTGTTGAGCTGTATTACCTCCCCAATCTATTCTTTTAGTTTGCAGTAAAATACCTTTACCATTTATAACTGGAATTATATGAGTTTGTTCATGTGAAGCATTTATAACTAATCCATTTGATGAATTCAGTGAATAATTAAAAGCAAATAATCCATCAATACCAAATGCAACTTTAGGTACTTGATAAGCTTCAAATAAAATTTCATACATATTCTTCCTTTGACTACTTGGACATGCCAAAGGTTCTGTCATTATTATTGGATTATTAACACTATTATTATTACTTGTAACACCTAAATGTTCAAAAGTATAATCAAAAATACTTTCCATATATTCCCAATTTGTAACCAATGGTCCATCAAAAGGAGATTTAGTTGAATTTCTTAATATAGAATCTCTATAAGTATCATTACCAATCAATGTAAGAGTTTTGGCCATCTTACGATCTCTCCAACGTGATACCAATGATGGGAATACATTGTTTGGTACAGTATTATTGGTTAATCCAGCTCTAAAATTAGCTGCTCCAACATCTAAAGCAATAGGAACTCCATACTCATAATTGTTATAGAATGGTTCATCATTCACAGGTGTATTGAAGTCTCTTAAATAATGAGTTTCTTGTGGTATAAGCTCCTCGTCGGCTTTCACTGTCATGGTCGTGTAAATGCTTCCAATTTTTGGTGATTAAGAGGCAAAAAAAAGTATAAGAGATCAAGCAATAAGGCAAACCCCCAAACATTAAAAATGGCTGATAAAGAAATCTCTTCAGAAGATGGACAGTTTAATGTCCAAGGTTACAACATTGTCACTTTACTTAAAAGATTGGAAGCAACAACCTCTCGTTTGGAAGATATAACAATCTTTCAAGAGGAGGCTCATAAAAGATTACAAGATCGGTCCCCTATAAACCAATCAAATGTTCAATCCACCAATAAATCAATTTCCTCAACAGTCCAGGCTCCAACAACCACCACAACCCAGCCTCCAACTACCACCACCACAACCACATCCGATAAACCTAAGCTGGTTATTGGGTTTGAATCATTCATCAAAACATTTGTTGATCCATTTGTTTCACAATCCAATGATATCGATCCATTGGTTGGCCAAGCAGCAAAAGTGTTTTCCCAAGCATTCGCCTGTCAAACCGACTTTTTGGATATTGTTTCAAAAGCAAAACGTCCAGGTGTCCTGGATGAAGGCTATGCTAGTTTGTTAAATCCAATTAATGTCAAGGTTACTGAACTCATTGAATTGAAAGATGCAAACCGTAGATCTCCATTCTTTAATCACTTGAACACAATCGGAGAGGGGGCCCCGGTATTAGGATGGGTTGTTTCGGACACCCCAGTATCCTTAGTTCCCGACTTCAAAGATTCGGCCAGATTTTGGTCAGACAGAGTAATGAAGGAATTTAAAGAAAAAGATCCAAAGCATGTTGAATGGGTAAAGAGTTTTCTTTTAATCTTTGACGAATTGAAAGTTTATGTCAAGGAATTCCATTCAACTGGTCCTAGTTGGAATCCAAAGGGTAAGCTTTTAAAGGAGGTTATTGATGAAAGAAAAAAAACTTTAACTGGCAATACTTCTACTGGTGGTTCTGCTTCTACTGGTGGTTCTGCTTCTACTGGTGGTGCTACTTCTACTGGAGGTGCCCCTCCTCCACCACCACCACCTCCACCTCCACCTCCAGCTAATATTTATGAAGAAAAACCAACTAGTGGTGGTATGAATGCAGTTTTCGCTGATCTTAATAAAGGAGAAAACATCACTTCTGGTCTTAAAAAAGTTGACAAGTCGGAAATGACACACAAGAATCCGGCCCTCAGACAGCAGCTGAGTGTGGAAGCCGTGAAAAGACCATCGCCTCCAAAAAAACCTCAATCTTTATCAAAGAGAAAACCTGCAACCAAGGAATTGGTTGATGGTACCAAATGGATTATACAATACTACACAGAGGCCGATACCAGTGAGCCTATTGTGATTGAAGCCGAAATGCACCAGTCTGTTTTTATTGGTAATACCTCTGGAGTGACAATTCAAATCAAAGGTAAAGCCAATGCTATTTCCATCTCCGAAACAAAGAAAACGGCCGTTGTTGTTGACTCACTTATTTCTGGTATTGATGTGATCAAATCAACTCAGTTTGGTATTCAAGTCTTGGGTGTTGTACCTATGATTTCTGTTGATAAATCGGATGATGGTGCCATCTACTTGTCTAAGGAGAGTATTGAAATTGATGCTCAAATATTTACAAGTAGCACTACTGCTCTTAATGTGAATGTTCCAACTGATGATGAATTTAATGAAGTTCCTATTCCAGAACAACTCAAGCATTCCATAAAGAATGGTAGAGTTGTTTCTGAAGTTGTTGAGCATGCAGGGTGATCAGAGGTTGAGCATGCAAGGTGATCGGAGGTTGTTGAGCATGTAGGGTGATCAGAGATTGTTGAGCATGTAGGGTGATCAGAGGTTATTTGTGATGAATACAGTTGATGAGTAAAATGATGTGACGATGATGAATGAAATTATTCATCGTTATAAAATTCTACATCTTTGATTGATAAAATTATTCATCGTTCATTTGACTTTAGGCTAAATGGGGATTCTAACCTTACTCACTCACTCACTTACTTACTCACTCACTCACTCACTTACTCACTCACTCACTCACTCACTCGCTGCGCTCGTTCGCTTCGTTAGTTAAATGACTAAATTCTTATCGCGAGAATGATCCGTTTTAATAAACTCGTACAATTACGAAATAAACTAAACTAGAGATGAAAAATAATACTCTTCTATGACAAAGCATTCTGTAGAAATATGTATGGGACAAGTAAAATGAACTCATAGGTAAGAAAAATAACCGGGATATTCAAAAGACCCGTAGTCCGCTCAAACAGGTGTCCGCTCAAACAGGCACGTAGTCCGCTCATTCGTGCTCTACTCGTTCGTGTTCTGCTCGTAACAAACAAACCCGTAGTACACTACTAACAAACAAACCCGTAGTCCGCTTGTAATAAACTCCCACTCACTCGCTCCGCTCGTTCGTGTTCGTTCAGGCCGGATCCGGACCGTTTCTTTTTCCGGGTATGCTGATTAGTACGTTGGGAACACTTGAGTAGTGATGTAAGGTATGTCAACGTTTGGAACACTTAAAGGTGATGTAAGGTATGTCAACGTTTGGAACACTTGAAGGCTGTAATGTAAGGTGGGTCAAAGTATGATATAATTTACTTTAGACGGTTGCATCATCAGGACCCTCAAGAACAAAAGCGATGTCGAACAAGGTGAAGCAATAAGAGTACTAGAATAATCAACTTGACAATAACCCACAATAATCAACAATACTCAACATTAATCATTAACAACACCACCTATTCGTATCTTCTTGCAACCAATCTCTTACAAATCAAACGGTGAATATACCTTATCTGCAGTACCGCCAAAGAATCCGAAAGAAAATTCTACGCATCTATAAAAAAAAAAAAGCGCCAAAGGAAAATTTTGTAAGGGAATTAGAATGGTGAAAGATACCAAGTTTTATGACGTTTTAGGAGTGTCACCAAGTGCTGGAGACAACGAGTTAAAGAAGGCTTACAGAAAGGCAGCTTTAAAGTATCATCCAGATAAGAATCCATCACCTGAAGCTGCTGAAAAGTTTAAAGAACTTTCACACGCTTATGAAGTTTTATCAGATGAACAAAAAAGAGATGTGTATGATCAATATGGAGAAGAAGGATTATCAGGACAAGGAGGTATGCCAGGAGGAATGGGAGAAGATATCTTTTCACAATTCTTTGGAGGAGGATTTGGAGGTATGGGAGGAGGACCACAACGTCCAAGTAGAGGTAAAGATATTAAACACTCCATTGCATGTACATTGGAAGAATTATACAAGGGTAAAGTTTCCAAATTGGCTTTGAACAAAACTATTCTTTGTAAAGGATGTAAAGGACTCGGAGGTAAAGATGGTAAAGTTCATACATGTACATCATGTAATGGTAATGGAGTTAAATTTGTAACTAGACAAATGGGACCAATGATTCAAAGAATGCAAGTTACATGTGATAAATGTCAAGGTACAGGAGATATTATTGATGCAAAAGATAGATGTGGAACATGCTCTGGTAAAAAGACTCAATCTGAAAGAAAGATTTTACAAGTTCATATTGATCCAGGTATGAAAGAAGGACAAAGAGTTGTTTTTAATGGAGAAGGAGATCAAGAACCAGGTATTACCCCTGGTGATGTTATATTTGTCGTTCAAGAAAAGGATCATGCTACTTTTACAAGAAAAGGTAATGATTTATACTATGAAGCTGAATTGGATTTGTTAACTGCACTTGCTGGAGGTGACTTTGCATTCCAACATATTTCTGGAGATTATATCAAGGTTAGCATTGTACCGGGTGAAGTGATTTCTCCTAATGCTGTTAAAGTTGTTGAAAATCAAGGTATGCCAATCTACAGACAAGGTACTAGAGGTCATTTGTTTATTAAATTCTCTATTAAATTCCCTGAAAATCATTTCACAAATGAAGATAATTTGAAATCATTAGAGAATATTTTACCTCCAAGAAGAAAAGTTTCAATTCCAAAAGGTGCTGCTATTGACGAAGTTGACCTCGTTGAAGTTGATCCTCGTAAACATCAATCTGCGGGTAAACGTGATGCTTATGATTCAGATGATGAACAAGGTCATCCAGGTGCTGGAGGTGGTGTTCAATGTGCATCGCAATAGAAGTGTATTTATAGTATCATTTCATAATGTTATCAAAAACAGTAGAACAAACGAATGAACGAGCGAAGCGAGTGAGTTCGTTTGTTCGTGAGTAGTACTCGAGCGAACGAGCGAAGCGAGTGAGTGAGTGAGAACAAGCGAGCGAAGCGAGTTTGTTCGTTTGTGAGTGAGTTTGTGAGTAATCGAGCGAACGAGTTCGTGAGTTCGTGAGTTCGGGAGTAATCGAGCGAAGCGAGTGAGTTCGTTTGTTCTTGAGTGAGTGAGTGAGTTCGTTTGTTCGTGAGTGAGTTCGTTTGTGAGTAATCGAGCGAAGCGAGTGAGTGAGTGAGTGAAATAGTGCTGCGAAGCAGTACTATGAGTTGAGACTAGTTGTTAGCTTACACATCTCATGTAGTGTGTAATACTATATTCTGGCCTAGTATAACAGCTAATTACTTCGTTATAGGGTATGGTCGTAGACCATATCCTATATTATTTACTACTTTCTATCATTGATAGGGGTACGTTCCCAACAGGTATCATCTGTATGAGTTACTATGATACCAGTCGCCTTGGCCAACTACCCCCT
>JAKUAJ010000289.1:0-23651 GCA_030562865.1 Kodamaea lidongshanica (nom. inval.) | reverse complement strand
CATCAAACTTACATCTATACCAGTACGCCTCCTTGGTATCTGGAATATCATCACCCCATTCTGGTTTTGGGTTAGCCAACTCCTCATCAGTAACAGCAGCTTCAGCTGCATCCTTCAAGCCATCAATCCAAGAGTACCCCACTCCATCAGAAAATTGCTCCTTTTGTCTCCACAAAATCTCCAGTGGCAAGTATGGCTTAGCCAGAGGATCATCACTAGTGTCAAAAGCCTTTCTCAAGATATACTTTTCCATGTGGTCTTTGTCAATCATCTTATCATCAGGGTTAATGTTCATGCAAACCTCCAAGAATTGCTTATCTAAGAATGGGACTCTGGCTTCCACTCCCCATGCCATAGTGGACTTGTTAGCTCTTAAGCAATCGGCGTAATGCAAGTTTTTCACACGCTTCACACACTCTTGATGAAAGTCTTTACTGGAAGGGGCATTAGCAAAGTACAAGTAACCACCGAAAATCTCATCAGAACCTTCACCACTAAGAACCATCTTAACACCTTGAGCTTTGATTTTTCTAGAGAGAAGATACATTGGAGTGGAAGCTCTAATGGTGGTGACATCATAGGTTTCCAAATGATAAATCACATCATTAAGTGCATCCAAACCTTCTTCCAATGTAAAGGTATGGTTATGATGAACAGATCCAATGAATTTAGCAACTTTTTCAGCAGCAATCAAGTCAGGTGCACCTGGTAATCCAATGGCAAATGAATGTAATTGGTTCCATCCATTAGCGTGTAAGGATCCCAGAGCATCCACACCCGATAATTCTTTAGTTGCATCAACGCCAGCTTTAGTGAGGGCTGCTGCTTTTTGTGTTTCACGTGCAGCAATGGATGCAATTAATGAAGAGTCTAACCCACCGGATAATAAAACTCCGTAAGGTACTTCGGCCATTAACCTTTTTCTAACAGCCATTTCCAAAGTTTCACGGACTTTAACCAAATCGACATTTGTTTGAGGGATTTTGTCTGATTCTTCTAACCAAGTTGGTGTGAAATATCTGACAATTTTATCAGTGTCTGAATCGTACACGTGTCCAGGTGGGAAAGCGACAATCTCATCACATTCATCAGTTAAACTCTTAAGCTCACTAGCAAAGAATCTGGTGCTTGGTAATTGGGAATTCTTTCCCATATAAAGTGTCGTGATTCCAATAGGGTCACGTGCCGCCACGATACGATCACGTTTTCTGTCGTGCAAGACCCAAGCGAACATACCATCCAAGAGCTTTGGAGCATCGATGTCATGCTTTTGAAACACTGGGATGATGGCTTCACAGTCACTTAAGGTTTTGTAAGGGTATTCACTGAATTGGGATCTTAATTGGATGTGGTTATATATTTCTCCATTAACTGAAAGGGTATAATTACCATCTTCAGAGGTGATTGGTTGAGCACCAGAGTCAAGACCGACAATAGCTAATCTTTCATGACAAAGGATAGTCGAACCACTGGTGACGTTTCCAGACCAGTCTGGACCACGGTGTCTGATTCTCTTTGAGTATTGAAGGGCCTTGGCTTTGAAGGATTCCACGTCTGGATGTTTGTATGCTGCAAAAATTCCACACATTTGTTTTTTGGTGTTGGTGAGGGGGAGGGATTGTTTATAAGGGGGGGTGTGAGTCATGAGCGAGCGAACTCACGAACGAGCGAACTCACGAACGAGCGAAGCGAGTGAAGTGAGTGAGCGAGCGAGTGAAGTGAGTGAAGCGAAGCGAGCACTAAACGAGTATATAGAGTTGGAGTAGATGGATCGTAGTGTATGTATCGTATCTATAACATGTACCATCTATCACCTATCACCCACCACCTCCCACCTATTACCCTCCACCTATCATCTATCACCCACCACTTACCAACCACGGAGAGACCTACCGAGCTCTCGGCTTTTGTTTCTGTTTCCGGAAAGATAAGATAACGGCGAGACGAGTGGACAAGTGCGGAAATTAAAATTGACGGCAGAGACAGTGTATATATTAGAGTACAAGATATATAGTGAGCGATATAACGATATCAACTAAACGATGTAACAATCTACTAACAAACGATACTAGATCAATACAATTCAAACGTTAACGATAAGTTGACGATATCACTCATTGCTTCAGGCGGGCTGATATTTTGTGTCAGTTTGATTGTGACAGTTGTCAAAATGGATGAATAGTTGAAATATACAAGTAGCCTTTCGAAGTGAATGACCTTTGATGGTGAATACCCTTTGATGGTGAATGACCTTTGATGGTGAATGACCTTTTCTACATGATCATTTTGGTGATTTTTGATACATCCAACTAAGCGTTCTTTGGTTCAGATGTATGGTTTATCTCATATCAGCACAAAAATGGTTATCTCTGCATCAAATGCACAGGCGAATTACGGAAATGTAACAATATCACTTTTAGGAATCGACACCCCGCGTGTGCCGTAGTAGCCCCATGGACATGCTGTATACTATTGATAACCAACCTCAAACATCAACTTTAACAGTGCAAACTAATCACATTAATTGTAATTTACATAAAATTGCGAGCAACAAGTTCGAGGCTGAGATAGCTTTTAGATCCCAGACATATGAGCATTACAGACATACGAGCACTATTGTATGGAGTGCACATTTTCAGGCAAAGCGAGTGAGTGTCACCTTGAGAAAAAATGCGAGCAAAGGACCTATGAGCTAAGCGAGTGAGTGAGTGTCACCTTGAAAAAATGAGGGACGAGCAAAGGGGGGGACCTTTATAAGCTAAGCGAGTGAGTGAGTATCACCTTGAAAAAATGAGGGACAAGCAAAGGACCTTTATGAGCTAAACGAGTAATGGAGTGACCCTTTTTGATGACCTCGTCTTTATACACCATTGAGCAAAGTGAGTGTGAAGATGAATTTTATAGTGTATGTAGGTGATTTTATAGTGAGTAAGACTGGTGAACGAAGCGGAGTCGATGGTTAATATGATAGTGTATATGGGTATTAAAAGTGCTTGGTGAACAAGTCGTGTCCACTACTGTCTATTAACAAAGTCTTTCTAGAATACTTGGAGATCGGGCACACGGTAGGGCCATTGGTCCCAATTACTGAACAAAGGGTTCTTTGTGGTTCTTTGTGGTTCTTGCACCTTGGCTATTTCGAGCAAGACTATAGGTTTAGTGCGAACATTCGAGTTTGTGAGTTCGCTTGTTCGCTCGTTCGCTCGTTCGCTCGTTCGCTTGTTCGCTTGTTCGCTCGTTCGCTCGTTCGCTCGTTCGCTTGTTCGCTTGTTCGCTCGTTCGCTCGTTCGCTCGTTCGCTCGTTCGCTCGTTCGCTCGTTCACTTGTTCACTTGTTCGCTTGTTCGCTCGTTCGCCCCTTCGCTCGTTCGCCCGTTCGCTCGTTCGTGTGTCCGCTCGTTCGTTCGTTCCTTGAAAAGTCACCAGTATGATTTGAACAACATGTCTATGACCAATTTCTATGATTAAACAACATGTCTATAAATAATTAAATTGAAATCATAAGTTATATATTCTGGTTACGAAGTTGCAATTGTGTATGTCGCAGGTTGAACACTTGAGATTGGCTGTGAAATCCAATTTTGGGTTTGTTAGAATTGAGAAGAGGAAAGAGTGGAATGAGTAGCATTTCTTGATTTGAATGAGTTAACGAACGAACGAGCGAAGCGAGTAAGTGAGTTTGTGAGTGTGAGTTTGAGTGTGAGTGTGAGTGTGAGTTTGAGTGTGAGTGTGAGTGTGAGTGTGAGTTTGAGTGTGAGTGTGAGTGTGAGTTTGAGTGTGAGTGTGAGTGTGAGTTTGAGTGCGAGTGTGAGTTTGAGTGCGAGTGAGTTCATTTAACCATGTCATTAGTCCAAACACTCAAGAGGGAAGCACCTTGAAAATTTTATACTTGGGAGGTAACAACCGTAGGATATACTTACATAGGTTGCGGGCGGTCTGTAGAGGTTGGTTCTGAACTTGCACGGATGCACTGTAATGGACGTATTTGCTTGGACGTACTTGCACGGACGCACTCGCACAGACGCACTCGCACTCACTCACCCACTCGAACTCACTCACACTCACTCACTTTGTTCGTTTACTCGCACCCACTTTGCTCGTTCAACTACCGACATGGGGGCACCCCATAGGTATACTAGCGGTGTATATCATCACAGCGCTAGGCATGATGGTAACGACCGTCATCACGTATGATTTAATGGTAATAAAACCTATTTATCATTTCTGTAAACTTGAAAAAATGAAGGGGGGGACCTTTACGAGCGAAGCGAGTAAAGCGAGTGAGAAAGTGTCAACCTTGAGAAAAAGTAAAGGGAGGGACCTTTACCGAACCGAGTGAATGAGTGTTAACCTCGAGAAAAAGTAAAGGGCCCAACCTTTACCGAACCGAGTGAATGAGTGTTAACCCTGAGAAAATCCCTAAATTTATTTAAAGGAAGGAACCTTTGCATAGGGCAAGAAAATGTCAAGGGAGGGACCTATAGATGAGTTTTCTCGAGGTTGCTTTTTCCAAAGCGAACAGTGCTGCGAAGCAGTACTATGAGTGCCTGATTCAAGCATAAGAATTGAGCTTGATTTGAGTATAAGAATTGGGTTTGATTCAAGTGTACGAATTAGCTTGATTCAAGTATAAGAATTGGGCTTTCGAGTATACGAATAGTACTGCGAATACTGCTACATTATTGTGGTGCGCTTCTTTTGTTCCACTATTGCGTACGGGTATTTAGAGGTTAGCTTCACTCACTCAGAATTCACTCACTTCTCACGCACTCACTCACTCACTTCTCACGCACTCACTCACTCGCTTTTCTCGTTCGTCTTAATCATGAGTGTGAGTGAGTGTGAGTGAGTGTGAGTGCAAGTATTAAGCGTGCGAGTGAGTGTGAGTATAAGTCAGTTTGTTCGCTCGCTCGTGTCCGCTCATTCAAGTTCATTTGAATATATTTATGATTCAATACAAAAGTTGCACACTTGGTATATGACTGCCCACTTGTTGAAAGTTCCTGTAAAGTATCGCAAATCTGTATTCTCCTCAACATTCAACTACAGACTACATATACATGGTATAGCTTACACACAACAGGTGTACACACTCACACTAGGTTTCGACTGAGCTCTTTAACGCGTTGGGATGTCGGGTAAACTATGCACATCTTTTTAATGTGAATCCTGCTTTTTCTCAAGGTTAACACCTTCTTACTCACTCACTCGCTTCGCTCGTAAAGGTCCCCTCTTTTCATTTTCCCTACTCACTTACTCACTCACTCACTCTATTCATTTTCCCAACTCACTCACTCACTCGCTTCGCTCGTAGTGCGAGGAAAAGTACGCTTATCAAGATCTGACAATGGTTTTACAAGTGACGAGAACAGAGCTATGAGTTAATTTTTGCTGGTTATTTCAATACATCTGATTATCATCTGATATACTTGGTAGTGACATTGATATGGTAAAAACAGTTGATTATCATCGGGTATACTTGTCACAACCATATAACAACCACTCACCCTTCGATTCCCACTTGGTAGCGCCACTTGGTAGCGCCACAACAATTTGGTACCGTCACCCATTTCTTACACCACTCTATATCAACCAACCTCATGATAATCTCTTGAATACTAAATTTCGTGTACTCACCAACTTGCAATTCGATTTGAGTATCTCAAGTGCTTGCAACGTAAAGCCAAAAAGATAGAAGAATGACCTGAGAGCAAGCTCTCTTCGAGAGCTAGTATTTCCAATAAAACTTACAAGGCTTATGCTGTGGCTGTCCCTGGCTCAACCGATGTCAAACATATAGGAGATGGCTCTAGGGACTGATTGATAAAACTATCCTGGGAGATTTTCCTCAATCATAGAATGTCAAATGAGCAGCTTTGAGCAAGCTCTGAAAGTTGAATCCAATAAAAACATCGTAATGCTGGTGATTGCTCTGTATCGTAGGATAAGAGTCTGCAAGTGGCGACTCTAACGATGGGAGAAAGTGTTTACAAATGAATCAAATTATCATAAATATAACTAATTAACGAGATAGCGTTTCAAAGTTGAAAATCTCCTCAAGGGGGGACCCTTGGGAGTTTGCAGAAAAAGCTGAGATTTCACCAAGGGGGGACCCTTGGGAAATTGGTGTACGAAAAATGAAAATCTGAGACTTTCACCAAGGGGGGACCCTTGGGATTTTGTTGCAAAATGCTGAGATTTCGCCAAGGGTCCCCCCTTGGAATTTTGCTGACGAAAAAGTATTCAGGTGAGATTTTTCCAAGGGTCCCCCCTTGGGAATTGGCTTCAGAATAACTATTCAAGCTGAGACTTTCACAGAGACGGATCATCTGCAAGATGTTTTAGTCACTAAGGAACCAAAGTACGTAGCTGTTTTAGTCACTGAGAAACAGTACGTCGCTGTTTTAGTCACTGAGGAACCATAGTATGTAGCTGTTTTGCTCAGTACAGAGTGTAACAAGAAATACCTCATTTACAACGTTACATTCATAACCAAGTTGTACGAATCCAACAAGATATTCTCGTAAATTCTGATATTACCCCCAGGAGACCCAAAACAGTATCGCACTCAAACACTTGTCACTCAATCAAAGTTCGCCCGTTCGCTTCGCTCGTTCGCACTCACTTCACACTCAAACAAAAGTTCAACCTCTCACTCGCTTCGCTCGTTCGAAGGTATGTTCAAGACATGGATCATACTCATAACAATGGCTATCATCAAATGGTATTGAGTTCACCACTCACTCACTCTCAACGTCACCACGTCGTAACCAACTAAACACTCTTATACTTTTACTCATTACTGTCATTCTGTACTTTTGTGCGGGTTTGTGATTTCGCCATTTAAAGGCTGCAAAAGATTAGCGCCAACAAACCTCCGTATTAATGCTCAAGTCAATCTCAACAAATTGGACCAAACTCAAAGAGTTAAAGAGAAGGTCTATATCTTCTCGGATTCACAGCTTACGCAATCCAAGTGTATTTGCCCGCCACGCCAAGTCCGATACAGACCCGTATGTGTTGGAAACTGGTACAGATATCAAGATTGAAGCCAAGCAGGAATCTTCTCAAACAGGATCAGAAGGGGGGGATCAGTGTATAGAACCTCCCAACAATAAACCAAAGGGTGGGAAACACTGTAAGGAACCTCCCCACCATAAACCAAAAGGTGTCGTATTGAAACAAGAAATGATTCAACGACCAAGTGTGGAGGATGAACTTTGCAACGTCATTTTGACTCATGTAAAGGATAAAAGTACCCACGAATGGAGATATGACGTTGACAGATGCACACAAAGCGATTACATTGGCACCCCGCAGTTCCAACAGTACAAGCAGAATATCCGAGCTACATGGAAGGCAAAGAGGAAGCCTATTTTTAACGCGAAACTACCTCCCAAGGTTTATACAAACATTGTGGAGATTATGCCTGTAGCAATCATTCGTCTATGCTTTGAAATGGCTCCAGTATTGCTTCAAGACTTTATTTTTTGGTCCTTACATACCCCAAAGGCCATGAAAGATGACCAATGTCTGGTTGAATGTATGAGACATATTCTACTCGTAATCAATGAAGAGCGTACTCATGCATTGTGTCTTTGGGAGGAGAACCCGGACTTGAAGGATGAGTTTTTTGGAGTACGACTTTGTAAGATGTCAAAGAGGAGGTATTTTGAAGCGTATGAGGTTATTAGGGATGTTTTTGAGGAGTTTATTATTCAAATGGGATTGAGAGGCACGAACAGAGCGAAGCACGAGCAGAGCGAGTGCGAGTGAGTGAGTGCGAGTGAGTGAGTGCGAGTGAGTGAGTGTGAGTGAGTGTGAGTGAGTGTGAGTGAGTGTGAGTGTGAGTGAGTGCGAGTGCGAGTGAGTGCGAGTGAGTGTGAGTGAATGTGAGTGTGAGTGAGTGTGAGTGAGTGCGAGTGAGTGTGAGTGAGTGCGAGAGAGTCCGAGAGAGTCCGAGTGAGTGTGAGCACAAGCAAAGCGAGCACGAACAAAACGAGCACTTGCACTTGCACGTGCACAAGGAAAGCGAGCACCAGCTCAAGCAAAGCCCTACAAGCTAGTACAAACGAATCGAGTACTTTTTGTAGCATCTTGGATTGTGATTACATGTGATGAGTATATTAATAAGAGTAAATGATAGTATTTTTATTATGTAGAGTAATTTGTATTCTCAAAGCTCTGATGCTAAAGGTAAGGAGTTCTCGCTACGCTCAAAGTTCTGATGTAAAGGTGAGGATTTCTCGCTACGCTCAAAGTTCTGATGGAAAGGTAAGGATTTCTCGCTACGCTCGAGATTCTGATGTAAAGGTGAGCGAATTTCTCGCTACGCTCGAAATTCTGGTGCATTTCTCGCTTCGCTCGCCATGCTTATTTTTCAAATGCTCTCCTTCACCCTCCTAGCATACACTACAATCACCTCATCAATCCTCCTAGTCCTCCTCAAACCCTTCCACAACCTCATCCTTCAAGGCAAGACCCACACAAACAACCAAAAAGCATCATGGCCTATACAATTCATCTATTCCCTTCAGGTTCCAAAGCAGTGGTTTGCTCATTTTTACATCCATCTCGTTTTTATGAGCATTTTAACCGAGGTGTTCCCATCCACTACCATTAATGATGACAAGACTTACAAATCCCTCGCCTTGGTTCATTGGCTCTTGTTGTTCCAAGGTGTGAGGAGGACCATGGAATCCTTTGTTGTAACAAAGTTCCTGCCAAAGTCCAAAATCAACCTCTTGCACTATTTGGTTGGCATGACCCACTATACCTTAGTCACTGTCATCACCTGGCTGGCATTAGGACAGCGCGTGAGCTTTTCTCGCTGGTGGCCGCTAGTGACGAAATTTGACATGACACTCCTCGCTATTTTTTTCCTTGCCTCGTGGTCTCAGTACCGCTCGCACGTGCATTTGGCCAAATTGAGAAAGTACTCGCTCCCATCCTTTGACTTGGTCTCACTGCCTCATTACCTTTGCGAGGTGATTATATATGCTGTATTTGTGGTTTTGACGATGAATGTGGGGGGGTTGGTTTGGTGGAATTACGTGGCTTGTTTGACGTTTGTACTGGTTAACCTTTCCATCTCTGCTGTTGAGGTTTGGAAGTTTTATAGTGTTAAATTTCATGAGGAGTTTGATGTTTCCTGGGCAATCTTCCCT
Organism: Kodamaea lidongshanica (nom. inval.); assembly: GCA_030562865.1. Taxonomy (NCBI): domain Eukaryota; kingdom Fungi; phylum Ascomycota; class Pichiomycetes; order Serinales; family Debaryomycetaceae; genus Kodamaea; species Kodamaea lidongshanica (nom. inval.). The sequence goes on along the minus strand of JAKUAJ010000289.1, from coordinate 14,485 downwards.
GGGATTCTCTAGGTGGTGTGTGGTCAGGTGAGATGGTTAACCCGTAGTTTAAAAGTAGATTGTTTACACGTAACTTTAATAGAATATATCATAGTGACATGAACTAGTGTAGTGGCATATGTAAGAGTAAACCTAGTCAGTCAAACATGCTTCGATATACATGAGAGTTTTCATGAGAAGGCACAAACTATGGTTTTAATGATATTACTTTAAGGTTTGATAGTGACCACCAGTATGACTGGATAGATAGTGTGTGATTTTTCTGAGCTTAACGAGTGGAGTTGAGTGGAGTTGAGTGAAGCGAGCGTGGAGTGAAGCGAGCGTGAAGTGGAGCACAGATATGCTTTGTCATTTCTTTGTAATCAACTCTTTCCTCGTAAAGTCTCACTAATTATGGTGTTTGTCAGTAAATTGTCAGTAAATTGTCAGTAATTGTACCACATATCCTTAATCCCTCGCAAACTTACCCTCGCACTCTCACTCGCACTCTCACTCGCTACGCTCGTGTGAGAAGCTCGTGTGAGGTGCTCGTGAGAGGTGCTCGTGTCGTGCTCGTGTTATCATGAATCGAAAACAAACCTCCCCCACAGTCGTCTCCCTACACGTATCCAAAACAAGCATCATCCATGGGTGTCCTGGGGTCCCACGCAGCATAGTAAGTCCACTCCCTCCCCCAAACCAACTAACATTAGCCTCGACTAGAAACAACCGTGGAAATCCGAGCATATCAAGGTATACCCTTCCACCTACGATCTGTTGGAATCTACTTGAAAACAGTACAAAAGGTCAATTTACCGCTGGCCATGGGACCAATAGGATCCAATTCCACCCTGAGAAGCTACAAATTATACGACAATCCCAATGCATACCGTGCGCCACATTCGCATGAGACACTACTCGGGTTGGACATTCCCGTGTTGATCCCCCTTCCGCGTGATATCCTGTCCAGCGGGCTTTTCCCCAATTGGGGGGACCTGCTGACCACCCATTATCTCTGTGTGACGGTGAGTAGTGGGGCGGATACTGAGATCACCCATTTGGAGGAATTCCCTGTAGTAATCAAAGTGTATGACACCTTACCACTATATCGTCAATTTAATGAAACCGTGGTGGAGTCTCGCCTCCTGGCAGATCAACAAATCTGTGTCGACATTTCCATGCCAGTGTCACTGGTGGGCCCGCGGGACCCCTTTGCCGTGACCGTGTTGGTGTTGGCCAACTCTCAACGCTACCGCATGCGCAAAAATCTCAAACTTAACCGTTTGACAGTACAAATTAAGGAGATCTTGGAATGCCACCAGGGGGGACACCCCCCGCGACGAGAAATTAAGCTATTTACACGCTCGCGAGCTTTTGATCACGACAATGTCATTACCACCGTGGGAATTGGTCATGACTTTAGCTTCGACTTCCCCAGCGAAAATGACTACTTGCAAATGTACACTAAAAATTCGGTCTCTTCAGACACTCTCCCTGCCCCGCCAGTGCTAGAGGTTGACCAAATGAATCTTTTCCGTAACAGGCTTATGGAAAAGTTGGATGAAGGTATTCCCCCAACCCATACCCAGGGCTTTACCACCCATGGTAAGCTCTTTTCCTTACGATATGAATGTGTGGTGAAGATCAAAATGTCTCACGCAAAGGATATTGAAGTGCGGCTTCCTTTTACCGTTTCCCCTTATGATCGCCCGAGCAGCGAGTACTTGCTTCAGTGGATAATGTCGGAGTGCGAGTATTCTCGCCAGAGATTTGGGAGGGATTTGGTTGCTCGATTGGCGGAAGGGAGTTATGAGGATGGGGTTGGTTTATTGGGGAGGATGGTTGGGCCGGTTGTTTTGTATAGAACGGGTGATTTGGTTGATGGGTATATTGATTAACTGCGAGCAAGCACTGTGAACAAGCACTGCGAAGCAGTGTTTGTGAGCAGTGTTCGCGAGCAGTGCTTCCTACGCAGTGTTTGCGAGCAGTGTTCGCGAGCAGTGTTTGTGAGCAGTGTTTGCGAGCAGTGCTTCCTACGCAGTATTTGCGAGCAGTGTTTGTGAGCAGTGCTTCCTACGCAGTGTTTGTGAGCAGTGGACGCGGTGTAAACGACGCAAATACTGACAATTACCGAGAAATCCTAAATCTACATAGAATTCGTTTAGTTAATCTAGAAACTTGCACTCCCTTTGCCTCTCGTTATTCCCCAAAATATTGGACAGTCCGTAGACTGGTTGGGTCTTTCGAAGTATGAGGTGCGAACGTAACGAGCGGAGCGAGTACGTGAGGAGTATATTTAAGGGTGACAACTGTAGAGGTGACAATTGTGAGGGAGTATTAACAGATGTATTAGTCCAATAGTGAGAACAAACGAGCGAAGCGAGTTTGTGAGTGAGTAAGTGAGTGAGTAGGTACTAGTTTGTGAGTGAGTGCTTTCGTTCGTTCGTTTGTTCGCTCGTTCGTTCATTCGTTCGTTCTTTCGTTCATTCGCTCGTTCGCTCGTTTGCTCGTTCGATCGTTTGTTCGTTTGTTTGTTCGTTCGTTCGTTCGTTCGTTCGTTCGTTCGTTCGTTCGTTCGTTTGTTCGTTCGTTCGTTCGTTCGTGAGTGAGTGAGTGAGTGAGTGAGTGAGTGAGTGAGTTCGTGAGTGAGTGAGTTCGTGAGTGAGTTCGTGAGTGAGTGAGTGAGTTCGTGAGTGAGTTCGTGAGTGAGTTCGTGAGTGAGTTCGTGAGTTCGTGAGTGAGTTCGTGAGTTCGTGAGTTCGTGAGTGAGTTCGTGAGTTCGTGAGTTCGTGAGTGAGTAATTGTGTGAGTAGCGAAAACGAACAGAGCAAATGATGTCAATATGGAGATGGCCATTTGTAAAAATGATTCATTTTCCGGTACGGGTCTTTAGAGGTTAGTTTCCAGCGAAGCGACTTGACAGAACGTATATACTGCTGCGAAGCAGCACAGGAGCGAAGCGACTTGGCAGAACTTATAAACTGCTGCGAAGCAGCATAGGAGCGAAGCGACTTGACAGAAGTATAAACTGCTTCGAAGCAGCATGGAACTTACCTCTAAATACCCGTACCGCGATAATATGAGCGAACGAACGAACGAACGAACGAACGAACGAACGAGCGAAGTGAGTGAGTTCGAGAGTGAGTTCGTGAGTTCGTGAGATTGTGATATTGTGATATTGTGAGTTCGTGAGTGAGTAGCGAAAATGAGACTGAGCGAGTTTGTGAGTTCGTGAGTGGGTTCGTGAGTGGGTTCGTGAGTTGGTAATTGGTAATTGGTGAGTTCGTTCATGAGTAGCGAAAATGAGACTGAGCGAGTTTGTGAGTTCGTGCAAAAGTTGAGAATTCGTAAGGGTCCCCCCTTGAGATTTTGTTGCAAAAGTTGAGAATTCGTACCAAGGAACGAGCGGAGCGAGTGAGCTGCTGAGTTGGTGAGTAGCGAACGAATAGTGCTTCAAAGTAGTACTGTGGATATTTAAGGTTGACGAACCCGCTTTAAAGCAGTACTGTGGATGTTTAACGTTGACGAACCCGCTTCAAAGCAGTACTGTGGATGTGTAACGTTGACGAACCCACTTCAAAGCAGTACCACAAATGCATATGTGGTATTCTAATTGAGTGATCCTTGGACGAATAGAGCTGGATCGTTGGTAATAAAAGAATTTTGCTCCTCACGCCGTCGGTTCGCTTGATTGTATTGAAAGCATTCGCAGCCACTCTGTCGGTTCGCTCGCACGTATAAAAGAATTTGCTACTCGCGAACGAACGAACGAACGAACGAACGAACGAACGAACTCCCTCACTAGCCAACTCCCTGATTACTGTCAAGCGGGAGTTTACAGGTGTTCATTATTTAAGCAATAGAAATCCTTTCAGTCAATACTTGTTTGTAAGCAGTTTAAAGTACCTCTTAATACCAATGGCCCCATTCCATACTTTCTATCAATGATAGAAAGTAGTAAATAATATAGGGTATGGTCTACGACCATACCCTATAACGAAGTAATTAGCTGTTATACTAGGCCAGAATATAGTATTACACACTACCTGAAATGTGTAAGCTAACAGTGAGTGAAGGCGTAAGTGCGTGTGAAGGCGTAAGTGCGTGGGAAAGTGTTAGTTCGTTCGTTCGTTCGTTCGTTCGTTCATTCATTCGTTCGTTCGCTCTTTAGTTCGCTCGTTATGCCTCTCACGCACTCATTCAATCTATTCATTATATTACATTTCCATTATTCCTACGCTTGTTTTCAAGTGTACTCGCATAGCACGCACCGAAATCACAAATTCAGTCAGCTGAATAAAACTAAACAAGCAGTATCAATGGCTAGTGATGATAGGTTAATCGCCAGCACATTAAGGCCTTTTGATTGATATTCACAACATCTACCCTCAAGTCACTTAAGACATGAGTGCATTTTTAGAAATGCGTAACAATCAACCATTCTTGGTGCCTTTAGACAAAGTTGCGGCTTGTCATACCAGACAGAAAACTATCTTGGATTGTTGTTACATTTGGTTAAAGAATAGCCGTGTAATGTGGAGTGTAAAGAAGTATTTACTATGAGTGTACTTTGTATGTACTTTGTATTTAGTATTGGTCAGATACAGGTGTATTAGGTAATGGCGGGAAATTGCTCTACACGCAGGTGTGCTGTACATGCCGGTGTACTCTACTTGTAGGTGTACTATGCAGGTGTGCTCTACTTGTAGGTACTCTACTTGTAGGTACTCTACTTGTAGGTGTGCGCTGTAGGTGAACTCTACTTGCAGGTGTACTCTGTAGGTGAACTCTACTTGCAGTACTCTACTTGTAGGTGTACTGGTGTACTCTACTTGAAGGTACTCTACATTCGCTATGAAATCGAGCATAGTTCGCTACGAAATCTCGCTTCGCTCGATTTCGTACGCTCCGCTCGATTTCGTACGCTCGATGAACTCCTACGCACCAACCTCAAACACCTCCTTCACAATCACCCCAACCCTCCACCAAGAAATAACCAAAGCCAACCTCACCCCAACCCCCCATCATCGCCTCATCTACGATGCATTAGCCGAAATCTACTCAATCATGCCCACGCTAGAAATGCTTGAAAACAGCTTCATGAAAGACTACATTACAGACAAAACTCATTTCCGTACAACTAGTGCCCGTCTCATTAATCAATACAATATGGCCATTCTCAACTTTACCCAAGACCCCAAAGCTGTCGATATCCTTCGTGCAGTGCTCGGTAACGGTTTACAGGAAAACCTCTCAAACTTCCTCCCCCTCTTTTGTGAGGTATTTGGCGTGAATTGCCCCTTGGCAGTTCGTCGACTTGAGGCGGGGGTACCTTCAACCGTGGAATCTTCCCTGGAAACCCCGCTGGACGGGAATCGACGCTTGATTGCTCAGATCACGGGTAACTTCATCACGTGTATGGATGCAGTTAAGCTTAGCTATCGACTGAAGGAGCAGCTTCATCCGTTATTGAGTGAGTTGGTTATCAATTTGAATAAGTTGGAGGGGGATTTTGGAGGGAAGTCCCGTTTGGTGAATTGGTTGATTAAGGTGAATAACTTGGAGGGTGATTTGAGTCTGGATGAAGCTGATGAGTTTTTGTTGGATTTGGATGGGGCGTATAAGGGGTTTTATGGGAATCTTACATAATAAGCTCTTGAAATCACGAGCGTAGCGAGTGATTACAAGAGCTCACGAGCACCCAAGCGCAGCGAGTGATTACAAGAGCTCACGAGCACCCAAGCGCAGCGAGTAATTTCGAGGCACCCAAGCACCCAAGCGCAGCGAGTGATTTCAAGAGCTCACGAGCACCCAAGCACAGCGAGTGATTTCAAGAGCACCCAAGCACAGCGAGTGATTTCAAGAGTTTGCCAGCTCATTAGCTCACCACCTCACCACCTCACACCTCACCCACACCTCACACCTCACACCTCACCCACACCTCACCAACGATTGATTATGCGAAAATACTCTGCATTGCCAGCTATTCCTTACAGTTTCTCGTTCATTCAAATCGCTCAATTGTGACACTACGAGATGAACACTTTTGTTAGTTTTGTCTACATCTTGAATTCACCTCAAATCACTCATCCTGTCCGTGTTACTCAATATAGCTCCGTTGCGTATAACGCTTGCACATGTGACGTCTGTTCATGTGACGCTTCTACACATGTTATGTATAGTATTCTAATATTAGTAACATACATGCCCAAGGGGGCATTGGGAATCTGTGTAGAGGAATTCAGTGAAAAGTATACATGTATTGACAATTATATAAGCGTGGTTAAGTATAGATGTATACATGAGCGTATATTCAGCGAGTGCATGAGTGCGTATTGTATGAGTGTACACGTATGGGTGTGTATCGTATGAGTGTACATGTATGAGTGCACACGTATGAGTGTTATATATGCAATCTCACATTTACACTCATACTCGCTACGCTCGTATGAGTGCTGTGCATTCTCGCACTCACACTCACACTCAAACTCACACTCACACTCGCTTCGCTCGTGTGAGTGCTCGTGTGAGTGCTCGTGTGAGTGTGCTCATATAATCGCCTCAATCTGCTCAGCATAACTCAAAACACTAAAAACAACCCCCTCATTATCAATCATCTCCAGATCAACTCTATCAAAGTAAACCACCCCATCAGTAACACGACAAGCCACACCTAAATCTCCACGCAAGAGATCCACGAAAACAGCATCAGACTCCTCTTGAGCAATGTACAATAAATTCTTGCAATTACTCACGGGGATTGAGTCATAAGTCTTTTCTAAAGACCGAGCGATTTCAAGCCTAAGGGCGGAGATAAGTGTGTGTATAAAGTGACCAAACTCCTTGCAAGGCAAGTTTTTCTCCTCTTTGAGAAGCTTCCATATCTTAATGTAGTTCCCCTCCATCAAATTGCGCTCCAAGTTGATTGGATAAGCAAGATATTTGTCATCTTCGATGTTATATTGTTGAGTATTGTAGATTGTTTCCAATTCCATGTGAAACTTTGAAATGAGTCCTTGAGACAAGAGGTACAACAAGTAGAGGGCAATGACCTTTGTTGAATCGTTGTTTTTGACTGGTTGGTTAAAGGTGGCGTAGAATGGCTTTAGTTGAGCCACATAGTTTTCGAAGCTGGTGTTATTTTGGGTAAAGAGCGACGATAATGCCCCGATTTCAAGGATTCTTTGAGTAACACGCAAATCGTTGATTTGGTTGGATGAGGCGTTGGCTGAGGGGAGGAGGAGATTGTGTTTGATGAGTTCAAGCTTGATTGGGGGGAGGAGTGCCTGACATTTTTGGTATTGTTCTTGGTTGAAGAGGGTGTAGAGGTCGGATGTGAGGGATTGGAGTGACATGGTGGCGATAAAAAACGAGCGTGGCGATCAAAAACACAACGAGCGTAGCGAGTTGGTTTTTGAGAGCAAGCTCGCGGTCAAATTCGCGAGCGTAGCGAGTGAATTTACGTTATTCGTGTCAATTCTCATTATTCGTAGGGAGTGCACACGTTATATGAATTCATTTGTTCGTGAGAAGAGCTCACCAATTTACGTCGACTCTCATTATTCGTAGGAAGAGCTCACGTTATTTTTCAACCACTCTCACTATTCACGTAGAGGTAATTCTCACTATTCATCTAGAGCTCACGTAATTCTCACTATCCATACACTGCTGCGAAGCAGCTCTGGAGCGAAGCGACCTAACAGATGCATACACTGCTGCGAAGCAGCTCTGGAGCGAAGCGACCTAACAGATGCAAAAACTACTGCGAATCAGCACTGGAGCGAAGCGACTATAATACTCAAGGTGACTGCTACGAAGCAACACTGGAGCGTAGCGACTTTAAACTTGGCAACAACCGCTGCGAAGCAGCTCTGGAGCGAAGCGACCTCTAACAAATGCATAAACTGCTGCGAAGCAGCACTGGAGCGTAGCGACCTAAAAGATGCAAAAGCTGCTGCGAAGCACCTCTGGAGCGAAGCGACCTAACAGATGCATAAACTGCTGCATAAACTGCTGCGAAGCAGCTCTGGAGCGAAGCGACCTAACAGATGCATAAACTGCTGCATAAACTGCTGCGAAGCAGCACTGGATCGAAGCGACCTAACAGATGCAAAAACTACTGCGAATCAGCACTGGAGCGTAGCGACTATAATACTCAAGGTGATTGCTACGAAGCAGCACTGGCGCGAAGCGACTTTAATATTTAAGGTTACTGCTGTGAGGCAGCACTGGGGCGTAGCGACTATAATATTCAAGGTGACTGCTTCGAAGCAACACTGCAGCGTAGCGACTATAATACTCAAGGTGACTGCTGGAGCATAGCGACTATAACACTCAAGGTGACTGCTGAAGCGTAGGTAGAGCAACTGAAATTGGCATTCACTTATAACGTCAAGAGTTTTGTTATTCACTGTTTAGAGTTGTCTTGATTTTTATGAATTTTACCAAATATTCTGAGAATATACAGTATGTTATTAGGTGACACGCGCACGCACGCACACACGAACGAGCGAAGCGAGTGGAAGTGTGAGTGAGTGCGTGAGTGAGCATGGGAGTGAGTGAGTGAAATAATAGAACTCACTCACTCTCACTCTCACTCTCACTCTCACACTCACACTCACACTCACACTCACACTCACACTCACACTCACACTCACACTCACACTCACACTCACTCACGCACTCACGCACTCACGCACTCACTCGCTTCGCTCGCTCGTTCGCTCGTTCGCTCGTTCGCTCGTTCGCTCGTTCGTTACAGCCTCTGTTTCGTTGGCTTATCAAGCATAACATTTCAAAGGAGCGAAGCGACTTGACAATGTGTATAGGATGCTTCCCATAAAGATATGTCCAAAAAGCAAAACTACCAACTATTACTTTGACCTGTCATCACTCAGCTTGTCGGGTACATCTGTAAAGGCTCGTTTGACTGCGCGATACCTAAATATTTTTTTGCAGCCAACACCGCGAGCGAGTGACTTTGTGAGTATCAAAAACTGCAACTTTAAACTTGGCAATAACCGCTGCGAAGCAGCACTGGAGCGAAGCGACCTCACAGATGCATAAACTGCTGCGAAGCAGCACTGGAGCGAAGCGACCTAACAGATGCATACACTGCTGCGAAGCAGCTCTGGAGCGAAGCGACCTAACAGATGCATACACTGCTGCGAAGCAGCACTGGAGCGAAGCGACTTTAACAATAATAATAACTACATGTTGATCAAGACCTGAATTTCTACCCACACATCCCAACAATACTCTAAACCTAATCTCTATTAAGTTACTGGTGACTTCAATAGGTTTGGTTGTTCAAACTCAATACATAAGCCCCGTAATGGCACGAAATTTGTTTGGTTTGAATACGCTTGAGTAGAGTTGAATAGTTTATGATTTTAGACGAACGAACGAACGAACGAACGAACGAACGAGGGAGCGAACGAACGAACGAGGGAGCGAAGCGAGCTCCAAAGGGCCCCCCCTTGGTAAATCTTACAGGGTAATGCTAGTTCTACACTTGCACATGTGGTGATATGTGTAGCAAATGCCACATTCTGAGTTGTGAGCTAACGTTATCTACAATACAATATATACCAAATTGCATTTAGTTACTTGTCCGTAGGTTTGTTTAGTTAAATGCTACGACACAATGGTACATGAAACATGCCAATAGCACACGAGATATGCCAATATTAAATGATAAAAGTATACACATACAGGTAGGGAATACACCTATGTGTGATGTATCCAAATAGACGTGTAATGTTTCGTGTATTCAATACCAATACACACAGTGTACACTGTTAATGTACCAATTCCTGCAAGTATTATACAATGCTAAGCTACACTAATTACGTGTTAGAGTTGATACTAATGTCAATACTAAGATCAATACTAATATACACCCATTAATAAACACATACACACTTGTACACACTTGATACCAATACGATATCTCAATACTATAAGCCTACATATAAGATGCCGCTATTATAATCCTGTATACAAACGAGCGAACTCACTCACGAACTCACTCACGAACTCACTCACGAACAAACTCACTCGCTTCGCACGTGAGTTTGTTCAGGCTATTTAAGCAGAATTACAGAGATAACGTTAAACTATTCAAGGAGGTGCTTGGTTTTGACTCATTCATATAGAACTGGTTACATGATTATAACTTTACAGCGTTCTTATATAGTTCTCTCGTTTGGTAATTACGAAACGAGCGAGCCGAGTTAGTCACCAGCAAGGACAAGATGTTGATGTGTACCTCCTTAGTCTTGCCAAGTTGTAGAAGCCAAGGCAATTCCGAGGCATTATTCATCCTAATGTATCCAAAGGCATCTTGAAGCCTTTTAGATTGTTCACCAACTGCCCTTAGTGATGGCTATTCCCGCACCACGTCGTGAATACAATTTCACTCATCCAAGCACTCATATAGTCATAAACAGGATATCACCCTGATAAAGACTTTGTAAGTTTTATATACTGTCTTTACTTTTACGCTTGCTCGCTACACTCGCTACACTCGCTTCGCTTGGTGCGCTTGGTGCGCTTCGCTCGCCTCACTCGCTACACTCGCTTCGCTTCGCTCGCTTCGTGAGCTTCGTGAGGTGCGCTCGCTTTGTAAAATTTTCAATGAAGTTCTTAACAACCAACTTTGTCAGATGTGCAGTCAAAACCTGCCAAACAGCACCCGAAGCCTTCCCTCTCACATACCAAGAGTGTGAGTTGGTCCAACAAGAGATTGACTACAATCCCGAGTTTATTACACACATGTTGGAGAGACTTAATTGGGATGCCATCTTGAAAGTGGCACATGACTTGGGTAATGATTCTTTACCTCCAACCAAACCTGAGAACTTGGATCCTATTATGGAGGATGATCAGCCTATATTAAGAGATTTACATTCATTGTTGATGGAGACTCAAATCATAGAGGGCAAAATGCTTTGTGGAAACTGTAAGCATGTTTATCATATCAAGAGTCTGATTCCAAATTTCCTTTTACCGCCACATTTAGTATAAGTGGTGGGGGATTAGCGAGGAATGAGTGAGAATTAGCGAGGAGTTGTCAATAAACTTGGCAAGACTTTGGCGACATAGCGAGAACTATTGCGATGATGATCGCTTATTGTGATCATGTGATATAAATCACGAGCATCACAGATTACGTTATAGATTACGTTACAGATTACGTTACGGATCACACTCAAATCACGTTACAGATCACACTCAAATCACGTACATCACTCAACACTCATATAACCAGTTGAAATCCCAGAATAGCCATCCATCTTTACATAATACATCAAAGTCTAGATAATGATATCAAAATCCTAGATGATCACACTTTTTCGAAATAGCACTGTAGAGGTCAGAAACGCCTAAATGTAGAGAATAGTGTCGTTTGTTCTGTATGAACTCCAGGTTCAAAAGAATCATAGAGATACGCTTCTGGTGGTGCGATTTGCTGCGAAGCAGCTCGGGAGCGAAGCGACCTTTAATGTTAGACAAATTGCTGCGAAGCAGCTCAGGAGCGAAGCGACCTTTAATATTTGGTATACTGCTGCGAAGCAGCTCAGGAGCAAAGCGACTATAAATGTATGCATACTGAGCAGGAGCGAAGCAACCATAAATGTATGGCATATTGCTGGAACAAAGCCACTATAAATGTATGGCATCTTGCTGCGCGAAGCGAGTGATTTTGTGAGTGAGTGTGTGTGTGTGTGTGTGTGTGTGAGTGTGTGAGTGATTGAGTGATTGAGTGAATAATTGTGCCACACCCATTTTAGAGAATCTCCTTCTCTTTGACACTGCATGCTTGCCTATCTCATTCACTCATTCACTCATTCACTCACGCACTCACGAACGAACGAACGAACGAACGAACGAACGAACGAACGAACGCCTTCACACGCACTTACGCCTTCACTCACTCACTCACTTACTCACAGCATTGGCTGCGAAAATAATATCTGCGAATTGTCCTCTTCAGTCACTTTATTTGCTACTCACAAATACACGAATACACGAACTAATGAAATCACGAAATGACAAACTCGCTTGGTTCAGTTCGTTTGACATTCGTATGAACGAACGAGCGAACGAACGGGAAAACGAACGAACGGGCAAACGAACTAACGGGCAAACGAACGAACGGGCAAACGAACGAACGGGCGAACGAACGAACGAACGAACGGGCAAGCGAACGAACGAACGAACGAACGAACGAGCGAACGAACGAGAGAAGAACTCATTTTCGCTAATCACTCACTCACTCGCTTCGCTCGTTCGTACGTGAAACGGCTCAACCATTTTGTAGGAGATTAATGTGTGAACTCGTTTTTCAAATAAATCTATTCTCACAAACTCACAAACTCGCTTCGCTCGTTCCCCCATAGGTCCTCCCTTGGGAATGCATCATCGTTTAGGCTGCTGCTTCTGGTTACTATATAGCTAATAGATGTTTCTAGTCAAAATCAGCTGATGATCTGGGTGATAGTTTCATAGTGAAAGAGATGGCTACATGATTAAAATTTGTTCGAACCAACCTATTGAGTTCGTTACTCACTCTCGCACTCACCTTGTCCGTTCACACTCACTTACACACTCGCACTCTCTCACGCACTCAATCACTCACTCACTCACTCACTCACTCACACTCACTCACTCACTCACGCACTCACGCACTCAATCACACACTCACACTCTCTCACGCACTCAATCACTCACTCACACCCACTCACTCACTCACTTACTCACTCATATCATTTCACATTTTCGCAACCATGAGAAGCATGACAGGTTTCATGTCATTTCCTCACTTATTCACTCGTTTTGCTCCTTCACCCTCACTCATTCACTCGTTCATTTGAATCGCTCGTTCATTGGTAATGAGGTATATCAAGTTATTAAGAAAATATTTCATTAATACATTACATTGGATAATCTACAATACAATAAGTGATCATTAAAGATATAGCGAATGAGCGAAGCGAGTGAGTGAGTGAGTGAGTGAGTGAGTGAGTGAGTTAGTTAGTGAGTAAATGAGTGAATTAGTGACTGAGTGCTTGTGAGTGACTGAGTGACTGAGTGACTGAGTGACTGAGTGACTGAGTGACTGAGTGACTGAGTGACTGAGTGCGTGTGAGTGTGAGTGTGAGTGTGACTGAGTGCGTGTGACAGAGTGAGTGAGCGAAGCAGTCGAGTCGTACTGCACGTATGTGTAGTTTATCGGCTGTTGAGCACCGTCTGCTCAACAAACATGTCCTTTACAAATTATTCTAATCCTTTGGTTCCTTTGCTTTGCCTACGTTCATTTAGAAATGTCTAGTATCAGAAAAATCAAAGTTTGAGCAAGTTTGAGCGAAGCGAGTGAGTGAGTTTGAGCGAAAGAGTGAGTTTGACCAAGCGAGTGAGTATAACCGAAAGAATAAGTTTGACCAAGCGAGTAAGTTTGACCGAACGAGTGTGTCACTCACGAACTCACTTATTCACTCGTTTTGCTCCTTCGCCCTCACTCACTCACGCACGCACTCACGCACGCACTCACTATTGAACTCAAAGTGCAAATAACGTCAATGTGCAGTTTATGGTTACTTTGCAGTTTATGGCTACTTTCCAGTTTATGGTTACTGTTGCAAGTCGTTCATACTCCATCATCATAGTCCACTTGCAAAGTCAATCATCAAGATTACAAACCAAGTTATGAGTATACAGCATATTTTGAATTTGAGCTATAACATTTTATCTTGTCATTACCATATGCTCTAAGAAATTGCTCCAAGATTTCAAAGCATAATTCTTCCAAAGCATTTTCCAAAGCATATTTCTTTAATAGAGATACACATAGCACATGTGTAATGGATATACACATGAGACGAGAATGAGTTTACTCATCTGTAAGGTCTGACATACTTTTCCATATCAACCATGTAGTCCAATTGAACATGATTTAAAGCAAACCACTTGACTGAAGAAACAAAACCAACTCATTTTCTTCACACTCGCTCATGCACTATACAGCATACAGATGACGGAGCTACTCTTTACAGGACGATATGGAAGACGATACGATTTTTGAAGAAGGTGAAGGTACCCAACCAGTCAGAGTGATTTATATGACACTGGTTAAGTTGGTCCAACGAACGAACGAACGAACGAACGAACGAACGAGCGAAGCGAGTGAGTGAGTGAGTGAGTGAGTGAGTGTGAGTGAGTGGGTGCGTGTGAGTGAGTGAGTGAGTGAGTGTGAGTGAGTGCGTGTGAGTGAGTGAGTGTGAGTGAGTGAGTGTGAGTGAGTGAGCGAGTGAGTGGGTGCGTGTGAGTGAGTGAGTGAGTGAGTGAGTGAGTGAGTGAGTGTGAGTGAGTGCGTGTGAGTGAGTGAGTGTGAGTGAGTGAGTGAGTGAGTGAGTGATTGAGTGAGTGAGTGAGTGAGTGAGTGCGAGTGTGAGTGAGTGAGTAAGTGAGTGCGAGTGTGAGTCGAAGTGTGAGTGAGTGAGTG
>JAKUAJ010000288.1:0-15028 GCA_030562865.1 Kodamaea lidongshanica (nom. inval.) | reverse complement strand
GGTCAATAACTTCGGGTTAAAGCTCAAAATCTTGGGAACTCCATGGCTTTGTATAACCTTAAAAGGCTTCAACACTTCAGGGTTATCATCCGGTCTCACCAAATGCTTTTGCCCGTCACTACTCTTGATTGCGTTCAAGTCAAAGAATGCGATTTTCAGCGGAGTTCCAATCATGGCAAATTTCCCACATGGAGAGAAGGTGGCTTTGCCTGTGGTTGGGTAAGCGTATGAAATGACCGGATGATGGTCGTTTAGTAAGGTTGTGAGTAAGGATCCCAGGAACGCATCAAACAAGTAGTGTTCATGGCCATTGGTGGCCACCAAGATGGTTTTCCCGTTGTTTGAAAATTCAATCTTTTCAACGGTATAGCTTGTTTGAACCTTGAATTTGAAAAAGTACGACTTGTCATAATTGTTCAAGTCGTACATTTGGACGGTGTCACCAATCATAACAGCAAATAATAAGCCTTGCGGGTCGAACGCTATCAGTTTCGGACACCCGATATCCAAATTACCAATGGGAGAGGCCGCCTTCAAATCCCAGAGTTTGACACTGTTATCTAATCCAGAGGAAACAAACATATTTCGTACGGGATTCACCTCCATGCATGTAACCAAGTCCTTGTGTCCTTTAAAGTATCGTATGTACAGCTTGGATGCTAGCGAGAGAAACCTAATGGCGTGGTCGCTGGAGGTGAAGCCTTCCCCGCTGGGTGGCGTCAGTGTATAGAGACAATCTAGCTCGTTGTGTGTGAAGCGAGCCAAATGAGCCCCATACTTTTGAGATTGAATGTCTTTGGTGTGTGAACCTTTGTGGGTATCGTATAGTTGGATTGTTTTATCAACTCCTGCTGATATTAAGAATTGGCCACTATCATCAAAGTCGAGTGATGTTATGCTTGTATTTTGGTGGTTGTTGAAGTGTTTGACGGGTTTGAATGAGGATAGGATTTTGTCTGTAATGATTGTAGTTGATCCTTTAGTTGACATTAACACGAACGAACGACGAACGAACGAACGAGCGAAGCGAGTGAGTGCGTGAGTGCGTGAGTGCACCTGTTTATGTCGTATCATGTGATCATGTCATGTGACGAACGAGCGAACAAGCGAAGCGAGTGAGTGCGTGAGTGCTCTTCATGTGATAGTATCATGTGACGAACGAGCGAACGAGCGAAGCGAGTGAGTGAGTGCGTGAGTGCACCTCTTCATGTAATCATATCACGTAATCATATCATGTAATCATATCATGTGATGAACCATTGATTATTAGCTGATTCCAATAATAACCTCCAATATCAACCAACTGCAATCAAAAAACTGGGGCAAACTCCTTATATAAGAGAACTTTAAAGCATGACCCCGCTCCTTACACATGTTACCTATTCCATTCATCTAGTCCCGATTATGTAAAGCGAACAAAGCAGGGAGTGCGAATGTATATGCCACTTGTTCTGGGTGACAGTAGAAACGTCTATCAGTAAACGTGTATCAGTAAAATGTGCCAATGGTTCGGTTTTGTTCGCTGAAGAGTATGTTTGTAAAATTCATTACACTGCTAATTGGTTGGTGCCTTGTATGTGGTTTCAATCTGATTTTTGCCTGGATCTTCCCAATGTTCTTCCCAATGTTCTTCCCAATGTTCTTCCCAATGTTCTTCCCAATGTTCATTTAGTTCACCGTACATTTAGAGACCAAAGAAAGTGTGAAAGAATGTATGGAAAAGATATTTATGGAGGCTTGACATTCCATTGGTTTATTAAATGAATGGTATTAAGAATCCTTCTAAGCATATTACTGTTTCTCCTGTTTTAATCTTGACGATAATTGATTACCTTTATTCAATGATTGGTTTCTTGTTTATTCATTCATTGATTTGTTAAATATTTAACTTGTTAAATATATGAATACGTTTAGTTGGTGAAATAAACAGAATTCGCTTAACATGACTAACGGGTACAAATTGCCGTTTCTTCCCCAACGTACTGCACACAGGGTGGCGAACAAGCGAAGCGAGTGAGTGACGAGCGAAGCGAGTGAGTGACGAGCGAAGCGAGTGAGTGACGAGCGAAGCGGGTTCGTGAGTGCGTGAGAGAGTGCGTGAGTAAGTTTGCCCGTACGTTCGTGAGTGAGTGAGTGACGAGCGAAGCGAGTGAGTGAGTGCGTGAGAGAGTGCGTGAGTAAGTTTGCCCGTACGTTCGTGAGTGAGTGAGTGACGAGCGAAGCGAGTTCGTGAGTGCGTGAGAGAGTGCGTGAGTAAGTTTGCCCGTACGTTCGTGAGTGAGTGAGTGACGAGCGAAGCGAGTTCGTGAGTGCGTGAGAGAGTGCGTGAGTAAGTTTGCCCGTACGTTCGTGAGTGAGTGAGTGACGAGCGAAGCGAGTGAGTGAGTGCGTGAGAGAGTGCGTGAGTAGGTTCGCCCGTACGTTCGCTCGTTCGTTCGCTCGTTCGTTCGCTCGTTCGTTCGCTCGTTCGTTCGCCCATACGTTCGCTCGTTCGCCCATACGTTCGCTCGTTCGTTCAGAACTATCCCCAATTCTCAAGGGTCCCCCCTTGGGAAAATTCTCATTTGAACTATTCATCCAATTCTCAAGATGTTTGATCCATTATTGCGGTACGGGTCTTTAGAGGTTTGATCCTATCGAATTCGCTACTCACTCTCGTACTCACCCACTCGCAAACTCGCTGTCTCACTCAGTCACACACACACTCTCTCTCTCTCTCTCTCTCACGCACTCACGCACTCGCTTCGCTCGTTTGTTCCCTTGAGAATTCTCATACACTTGGACATTCTTCAGTAATATCACACACTCATTACACCACAACCAGCAAACGATTTCCCTGGACACTAAATCGGGATGATTCTAGTTGAAACAAAAAATACAACTTGTATAATAGATCATCTTATCACTCTTGCTCTACGGAGTTAGAATAAAGAGGCTAATACTCTGGATAGACAACCTAGGCATGTTATACAATATCCTTATCTTTAGCGTATACAGATTTTTGAGAGTTTGATCCATTAAGCATTAACCATATCTCGCTGTTGAACCTGCTAAACGAACGAACGAGCGAAGCGAGTGAGTGAGTGAGTGAGTGAGTGAGTGAGTGAGTGAGTGAGTGAGTGAGTGAGTGAGTGAGTGAGTGAGTGAGAACGAACAAAGTGCGTGAGTGCGTGAGTGCGTGAGCTCGTTCGTTCGTTCGTTCGTTCGTCCGTTCGTTCGTTCGCTCGTTCGTTCGTTCGTTCGTTCGTTCGTTCGTCCGTTCGTTCGTTCGCTCGTTCGTTCGTTCGTTCGTTCGTTCGTTCGTTCGTTCGTTCGTTCGCTCGTTCGTTCGTAAACGTGTATTAGTACAAGTGTTATCAGTACAAGTGTATCAGTATAGTGTTTATTAGTTGTTTATCAGTACAAGTATACAAGTATGAATGATCATCCGTTCAAGTTGAAATCATTAGTTTAGTTGAAGACATAATCAATAGTTAGTTGAAGTAATAGTTTAACATTGTTCATGTTCAACACTTGTCATTGTAGCTAGACTAGCCTCGGGACGAATAGTACTGCGAAGCAGTACTATGAGTGCTTTGTAAGTATTGCAACTAATAGCGAGTGCTTTAGATTCCATTATTACGGTACGGGTCTTTAGAGGTTTGGTCCATTATTGTGGTATGGGTCTTTAGAGCTTTAATCAACAGTACAAAGTATTGGCAACAAAATGAGTAATAATGCCATTAATTACTGATGGCTTGCAATTGTTTGCTTAGTTTGGCAACCTTTACTCATTTGTTCCCTCACGCACTTGTCCCCTCACTCATTTGTTCCCTCACTCATTTGTTCCCTCACTCACTCATTTGTTCACTCACTCACTCACTCACTCACTCACTCACTCACTCACTCACTCGCTTCGCTCGCTTCGCTCGTTCGCTCGTTCGTGAGTTCGTGAGTTCGTGAGTTCGCTCGTTTAACCCTGCAACTGCTCGCGTAGCTCCGCAACCTTGGCCACCTTTTTACCCAAAATCACAGCCAATACGATAACCGTAACCAATAAGAAAACAACCCAAAAGGCCATCAAGATGAAGTAAAACTTAGCCAACCCCAACATCTTGAGCACTCTCCGTTGCTCGTCGCCTCGCAGATCCTCAATGAATCCCCACGACGATAACACTTGCTTTTCTTCTGGCGTCACTTCATCAATGCATGTCGTCCGGCTTGAGGCTATGCTGTGTGAGTTGGGGTCATGATCCAAGGAGTGTTTGTGGGGGGGTTTGGGGGGAGTTGTGTGGGTTGAGTGGGTTGTGTGGGTTGTGTGGGGGGTTGTGTGGGGGAATCTGTCGGGGTTTCCACTGTGTAAGTTTCTGCTGTCTGGATGTCCGTTTTCAGAATGTCTGTGTTCGTGGCTTCCACTGTGTAAGTTTCTGCTGTCCGAGTGTCCGTTTTCAGAATGTCTGTGTTCGTGGCTTCCACTGTGTAAGTTTCTGCTGTCGGGGTGTCCGTTTACAGAATGTCTGTGTTCGGGGCTTCCACTGTGTAAGTTTCTGCTGTCGGGGTGTCCGTTTACAGAATGTCTGTGGTTATTGTGTGCCTGCCTGTCAGGATTTCTTATGTCTGAATGTATTTGGTCAAAATATCCTCTTTCAGTATCTCTGTGGTTGGGGTTTCCTCTGTCTGGATATCTCTGATCTGGAGGTATGGTTTCTGAATGACGCCTATCAGTATGTTCTCTGTTAGGATGTCCCCGTTCTGTATATCCCCGTTCTGTATATCCCCGTTCTGTATATCCCCTGTCTGTATGTCCCCCACCAAACCTGCTTCCATTAAAATTCAAATCATCATGTCTCGACTCATTAAGACGTAAGCTGTTGGACCCGCCACTGCCTCCAAATTCATGCCTCCCATTAAAAGTCTTCTCCATCATAGATGGCAATTATCATGCCCATTCTGGTATATAAATTGGGTGCCTACGTTGCTGGCTTGACCTTATTCTGATAAGCAAAAAAATATCCATTTCGGGTTTAGCGGCCAGTTTGTGCAAAGTTTTGGTCAGGGTCTCTATTTGAAATCAGACAAGCGGGAGACAAGCCGATGGCAGACAAGCCGAAGGCAGACAAATCAAAGCCAGACAAATCAAGACAAACCAAGCACCAAATCAAAGTAATCAGACAAAACACATGTTATTCGAAAAATATGTATGGAACATCTAAATGTCTATTGTTCAAGGTTATGATTTCGCTAAATGCCACACAGTTATCGGGTCATGGGAGATCTGCTCGTTTGTCTATCGAAGGCAATTACAATAGAAACCAAACGAGCGAAGCAATTAGAAACCAGACACAAGAGTACATAGCTGGTTTAAAGTTGCTCATCAATTACATCATGGACAATCGGAGATTGTCAATAAACCCCACTCTTCATATCACATACCCGTGCTTTCATGGCTGGTTAACCTGCATATTTTTGATGGCTGGCTAAAAAAACGACAACTGCAGGATTCGAACCTGCGCAGGCAAAGCCCAAAAGATTTCGAGTCTTTCTCCTTAACCGCTCGGACAAGTTGCCACATATGAGATCACGAGGGAGGGTAGCAAACCACTGTAGCAAACGAGCGTATCGAGTGAGTGATAGGTCAGGGAGCGGTTGCAGCGAACGAGCGTATCGAGTGAGTGATAGGTTAGGGAGCGGTTGCAGCGAGCGAGCGTAGCGAGTGAGTGATACGTCAGCGAACGATGAGTGGTGGGTGGCGAGAATGGCAATCAGCGAATTATTCGTCAAGACGTTTATAGTCTGTGTGCGTATGTGACGCTATAATGCGTATATGAGTACAACTATATGAGTATGCGTATGTGAGTATAACTATGTGAGTATAGCTATGTGAGTATAGCTATGCGAGTATAGCTATGCGAGTACAACTATATGAGTACAACTATATGAGTATGCGTATGTGAGTATAACTATGTGAGTATAACTATGTGAGTATAACTATGCGAGTACAACTATACGAGTACAACTATATGAGTATAACTATATGAGTATAACTATGCGAGTACAACTATATGAGTATAACTATGCGAGTACAACTATATGAGTATGACTATGCGAGTACAACTACGCGATGAGTAGCGAGAAAGTAAGTTCGTTAGTAGCGAGTTCATGAGTTCCCGAGTAGCGAGTTCAACTTGAAGGAGACCTTGTAAAGAACCAGAATACTCAAATTTACTTACACTAACAAACTAGAACTTACAATCTCACAAATTGATCAGAGTTGAGTCATGGTTACCATGAGTGCATAAAATACTGGTTTCATGTCAGTGACGCAGACTTGTGATACGAACGAGCAAAGCGAAGAA
The DNA here is from genome assembly GCA_030562865.1 of Kodamaea lidongshanica (nom. inval.). Lineage (NCBI taxonomy): Eukaryota > Fungi > Ascomycota > Pichiomycetes > Serinales > Debaryomycetaceae > Kodamaea > Kodamaea lidongshanica (nom. inval.). The sequence continues at coordinate 8,693 of JAKUAJ010000288.1, read as the reverse complement.
GTAGCGAATGTCTCATCTCAATGATATCAATGCTATTCTTTTTAATGAGTGAGTGAGGGAGCTAGCTCGTTCGTGAGTATCAAGCACTCATAGTAATGCGCTAGTCGCTCGTTCGTGAGCACTCATAGTACTTCGCTACTCCCTCGTTCGTGAGCACTCATAGTACTGCTCTACTCCCTCGCTTCGCTCGGTCGAATAATCATGTGCATAAATTGATAGCTCGTTTTTTATTCTATTTAGATAGTCTATTTCAGTTGGTTAGTCAATACATGTCTTTCAATCACCTGTCACTGTCTATCTGCCAAGTTACCCGTAACTAATAATCTAGCAACTCAATAATCTTTGGTATAATATATGTAACTATACTATCACTCCCCTACTCACACAGTCAGGCATACAGTCAGGCATACAAAGTGTACTCACTCACTCACGCACTCACTCATACAGTCAGGCATACAAATTGTACTCACTCACGCACTCACTCATTCACTCGCTTCGCTCGTTCACTCGTGAGGTTCTTTAGTGTATAATAACTTGATAAACAACATACAGGGGTGTTTTCAGTATACATAACTTGATTTCAATCAGTAAGTATACCAATAGATAATCTAAGCTTTGTTTGGAATGAGATTCGTATGGAATGGATTCGTATTGAATGAGATTCATATGGAAAGTGCTTCGTTTGTCATTTCATGAAATATATTCATGATTTGTATTTCATCGATTTCTTTGTATATTTATTAGTTTTGTAGGCTTTTCGCGGGAAATTTTCGACATTATGAAGAGATTTTGAAGTCACTATGTAGTTACTATGTAATCTGATTGTAATTCAATCATAGTATATTAATAGATTGATCTCAGTGTCATTTTAATGTCATTTTAATGTCATTTCAGTATCATTTCAGTGTCATTTCAGTGTCATTTCAGTGTCATTTCACCCTCATTTTACCCTCATTTTATCCTCATTTCACTCTCTTTTCAGTCATTTCGCAGTCATTTCACTCAATCACTGCTCGTTGTTAGCAAACGGTAATAGTGTGTTATCACCATTAAATCATTGGTTTTATAAATGCCGTTGCAGTAATACATAGCGATGAGATGACATACGCTTCAGGTATACCTTTTGGGTACCCAACTTCTTGGTAGTTAGCACTTGAACGAGCGAACGAACGAACGAACGAACGAGCGAACGAACGAGCGAACGAACGAGCGAAGCGAGTGAGTGAATGTGTGAGTGAGTGCGAATTTATGAAGAATTATAAATTCATTACGCACAGTATGAAGTCTTTTAGTGTCTTTTACAGTCTCTTGCAGTCTCTTGCAGTCTCTTGTAGTCTCTTGCAGTCTCTTGCAGCCTCTTGCAGTCTCTTGCAGTCATTTTGTCTTTCGTAGCCACTTCTCATCCATTTGCTCACTTCACTGTTGAGTGTCGCGATTTAATGAGTTGAAACTGGTAATTACGACACCTCTTTAAGCGTATATATTTATTATAACTAGCACAAGATATAAGCAACTTTATCTTCAACAATGAAGTTAACACCTATCGATCTAAATCTATAAGAAGGTAAATGTTAAACCTATCACAAGTGTGATATACTGTATCTCACCAGTAAAGATAACTCTTATGAATGAGCAACGGAGACGAAACGCGGTATGATAAATGATACCATGCAATATGGTCCGTACCGAATATAACGCTTATCCATTAGCAGCTAGTTTGGAATAAGCGACACGAACGAGCGAAGCGACATGAACGAGCGAAGCGAGTTCGTTCGTTAGTCACACCTGCACTCGTTTTGCTCGTTCGTTCGTTAGTCACACCTGCACTCGTTTTGCTCGTTCGTTCGTTAGTCACACCTACACTCGTTTTGCTCGTTCGTTCGCTCGTTCGTCTCACTGACCCACACTCATTTTGCTCGTTCGTCTCACCCACTGACTCACTCATACTCGTTGTGCTCGTTCGTCTCACCCACTCACGCGCACTCTCACTCGCTTCGCTCGCACTCACCCACTCGAGGATATGACTTCATTTGTAGTTGTGTTAGCGCACACGCATTATTCATGTGAATACTATATTCTGAAATAGTATAAAAGCTATTACTTTCGTTATAGGGTATGGTTGTAGATCATAACTTTTTTATTCACTACTTTCTATCACGGATAGGAGTACGTCCCGAACCTATGTATGAGCTACTATTGAACTAGGCTGCTTGGCCAACCAATATATACTTTTCCAACGAAATGTTACACAGATTGTTTAGAAACAAGTATAATAGGTATTGACATATGTTGATTGCCTAAGCAATTACTCCATCACCTCGACATTGGTCACCTACTCTGTCGATTACGTAAGCAATCACTCTATCACCTCGACATTGGTCACCTTCTCTTTGTCGATTACATAAGCAATCACTCTATCACCGAAGGAGCATTAACATATAAAGGCGGATTGTACTTGTACACAAATACATAACCTAAACATTTAAAGACAATTAAAAGTGAACTTACGAGCCAACGAGCAAAGAGAGTTCGTGATGTTGTGATTTCGTAAATTATTCATTATCAATCTCGGTCTTTGAAGGTTGGGTCTATCAAGTATTTGAAGTTTATATGTAGTTGTTAATCATTATTGTCTTATATTAACAAAACTATAAACTTTAACAACATTTCAATGATCATGATTGGTAGGGTAATGACAATCATAAAAGATTCGTATAACAAAAATCATATAAGAATCCTACAAAAAATCCATCAAAATCCATCAAAATCCATCAAAAATACATGAAAAAAACATGTAAAATCCTAACAAATCCATAGAAAATCCATAGAAAATCCATTCAAAAATCAAACAAAACTCCATATATACATTGTTCAACCTTATACAGCTTTATTCAACTTGAAATAAACTTTACACAACTTCATATAAGCTCATACAACTTGATAAAAACCTATAAAACTTTTAAAAATTCACATCTTTTCTTCCATTCTGACTGCGAAAGTGCGAAAGGTTTGAATTGTGAGACAAAGTGAGACGAAGTGAGATGAAGTGAGATGAAGTGAGATGAAGTGAGATGAAGTGAGATGAAGTGAGATGAAGTGAGACAAAGTGGACTGAAGATGAGAAAAATGCAAATACACACCAATGCAAAGAGTTCTGGAGGCTGATTGAACTTGAATAGAGGTTTGGTTGTATATGAACAAGACATGTACAGTGTGTGATAGGGAGGGTCAAACGAACGAGCGAACGAACGAACGAACGAGCGGAGCGAGTGAGTGAGGGCGTGAGTGCGAACATTTGAGTGAGTGCGTGAGTGAGTGAGTGAGTGAGGTCGAGCAGGTTCGAACGAGCGAACGAGTATAAGTTTTCGCACTCACTAGATTTGATGAATAGATGTAATCACTCGTTATCACTCGCTATCACTCGCTATCATTCCTCGCTAATACTCACTAATACTAGCTAATTCTCGTTACGATAGCACACGATATCCCAAATACTTTTAACTTCTCGATGTTATACGCTCCGCACGGTCGCTACTCTCACTAGCTACTCTCATTAGCTACTCGCACTAGCTACTCGCACTAGCTACTCGCACTAACTACTCTCACTCGCTACTCTCACTCGCTACTCTCACTCGCTACTCTCACTCGCTACTCTCACTCGCTTCGCTCGTGCGCTCCGCTTGTTCGCTCCGCTCGTTCGATCCGCTCATTCGCATATCTCCTCAAAAAGGGGCAAATTAACAACATGTCAGTACCCTTCAAAGTAAAGGCACTATTTGAATACACATCCGAGTATGATGACGACCTCACTTTCCCAGCTGGTCAGATCATCACGGTAACCGCCATTGAAGATGAAGAGTGGTTCTCTGGCGAATACGATGGCAAGGAGGGTATGTTTCCAAAGAATTTTGTGGAGGCGATCCAACCTCCTATTCCTGGTAGACCAACAAGAACCGATTCAAATGAATCGAAATCTCAGGAGAAGATTCAAGGCAATCTTACTCAAGAAACTGTGCAATCTGTCATTAAGGAGGTGGTTCCCAAGGAGGTGGTTCCCAAGGAGGAGGTTCCCAAGGAGGAGGTAACTGAGGAGGTGGTTGCTAAGGAGGTGGCCCCTAAGGATGTCCCTAAAGAAACGGTCCCTACACCTGCCCCTACTCTGGCCACCACACCCACCCCTAATCTGTCCACTACACCCCCCGAGAAATCCACACCAAACCCATCAAAACCTTTACTCCCCTTCCCAAACCAAAAAATCAACGATCCCTACAGTGTCAAAAAACAGTTTTTGGCAACGGGGAAATCCTCCTACGTACCTAAAATCACCCCCAGAGACGATTTTATCCAACATCACACTTCCAATACCCAGGCTGCCCCCACAGCCCCCGCAGCCCCCGCAGCTGAAGAAGCCAAAGTCACCGAGCAACCCAAGGTGAGCTTAAAAGAAAGAATCGCCTTGTTACAGAAGCGCCAACAAGAAGAAGCAGACAGAGAAGCAGCGGCAATGAAAAAGCAAGAAGAAAGAAAGAAGAAACAAGCGGAAGAAAAGGAAAAACAAAAGCAAAAGCAATTGGATTCTCAACTCACCGGAGAGTCCTCAAATAGAAACCTGATCATTGAACCCAACGATCACTCAGAGCAGGACCACCAAGCCGTCCAAGAGGCCAGAGACGATGATCACCTGGATGAAGAACTGGATGAGGCCGAGGAAGAGGACTTGGATGATGAGGAAATACGCAGGAAAAAGTTGGTTGAACGTATGGCAAGGATTTCGGGTGGCAGAGGTATGTTTGGAATGATGGGCATGCCCTTTAGCGTTCCTAAAGCCACCAAACCGAAACCATCCAAGCCAGAGTCAACGGGCTCGGAAACTCAAACTGAGGCGGAGCCTATTCCTACACCAATTGTAGGTTTGTCATCAGGATCGCAGAAGGATAATGTGCAAGTTGAGACACCACCAGTACCTGACATATCACGTGATGTTCCATCTGGTGTATCGGTACCTGATTTATCACGTGATCGTTCTGAAATGTCAGCCCCTTCAGTTCCGAAGGTTGCACCCGAGTCTTCGTCTCTCGCAGAAGATCTGACGGAAGATGAACCTATTTCTGGGAAACCGGCAAGCTCGGGATCTCCTTCCAAAGAAGACTTTGTGGCGCAGTCTGAAAGTGATGAGAATGAGATTGTGGATGAAATCCACATACATAAACCAATTGTTGATTCGGAGCCGGGATATGAGGCTGACTTGGATGTTTCCGATATCAAATCCAGTACCCTTCCCCCACCTCCTGATTTGAAGGATATTGAAAGGGGCAATGATAAACGTTTTTCCGGTAATGAAACCCCTGAGATTGCATCCACCAAAGAAATCCCCGAAATTGCATCCACCAAAGAAATCTCCGAAATATCATCCAGTACACCTAAAGAAAAACCCTCCCCAAGAGTCCCCCAATTTTCTCCAAATGAAGAAAAACATCCAATCATCCAACAATACAGCGGTAGCCAAGCAATGAGACCTCCAATCCCAATCACTTCCCCTGTGGTGAGCAACCAATTTTCATCACTTGACCCCTCGTTGAAGCAAAATGTTACTAGTAACCAATTGGATGCCCCACCCAACTTGGGTGATGAGTCTGAGGAGTCTGATACTGACTCTGATCTTGAAGCTTTTGCTAGAAATGAGCAGGCTGAGGTTGTTGAAGCTGAAGATGAAGATCAGCTTCCACCTCCCTCTCTTCTGGAGGAGGCACCAACACTTCCAGCAATGGCACCACCACTGGCTGCACCAGCGGCACCTCCAGTGGCTGCACCAGCGGCACCTCCAGTGGCTGCACCAGCGGCACCTCCAGTGGCTGCACCAGCTGCACCTCCACTGACTGCACCAGCGGCACCTCCACTGACTGCACCAGCGGCACCACCACTGGTTGCACCAGTGGGACCACCCCCTGCAGTACCTCTCACATCAATGCATTCGGGAATGCAACATCTCTCCAATTCTAGACGTGCATCCACCGATTTAACATACACCTCCTTGACACGGAGTAACACCATCAACAAGAGATCATCCATGGACTCCACGATATCCAGAAGTAGATCATTCAAAGGCAAAGGAGGCATTGAAAGAACCCAAGCCGAAGTGGCCTTGGAAGATTTGGAATACGAGTTGGGTAACATAAGCAGTGCATCCAATTGGTGGATAGTGGGGGATCTTCCCGAATCGTTGGCGGGTCGGATTGGAGTTGACCTTTTATTTGAAGTGGATTCCAATTCAATCACAAAGAGAGGCAATAGGACGATAAACTACCGGGATTATTACATCTTATTCTATGACTTCTCACAATTGATCTTTGAATTGGAATATGAAAGTGAGGATCCGAGATCCACCATTCACGTTGTCAACTCGTTTGCCAAACCTATCCCTATTATTAGAAGAGATCTCTTGGAAAAATATCATCGTGAGTTTGGTCAAGCGATTGTATCACGTGCTGCCGGGATGATTGGAACCAAGTTGAACAACGGGATTGTCACCACCATATTTGAGAAGTTTTCCGAGAAGCTGTTGGTACAACCGATTGGGGGCAAGTCGTTTGGGGTGACCATTTATAAGAACTTTAACAATAGTAACATTGCCAAGATTGATGAGATCAAACCGGGAGACATTTTATGGATGAAGAGTGCCAAGTTTGTAATTCACAAGAGTTTGGTTGGTAATAAATCCATTACTATTGGTCAAGATGATCACTATGCATCGATTGTGTATGAGTATGATCCAAAGAAGGAGAAACTCAAGGTTATTGAACTGGATGGTGCGGGGAATGTGAGTAAGGAGAGTTATAAGATTGGTGATTTGAAGAGTGGTAAGATTCGTGTGTTTCGTGCTGTTGGAAGACGTTATATTGATTGGTAGCTAGATATCGAGCGAAGCGAGATATCGAGCGTAAAGAGATGACACGAACGAAGCGAGTTAACAGCTGCGAACAGCTGCGAAGCAGCATCACGAGCGTAGCGAGATAAAAGCTGCCAAGGAGTATGGTTTGTTATTGAATTTGTAATGAAATTTGAGTATTGTGTAAAAGCGAGCGAACGAGCGAACGAGCGAAGCGAGTGAGTGAGTAGGTGAGGAGGTGAGTGAGTAGGTGAGGGGTGAGTAGTTGGGTGAGTAGGTGGGTGAGTTCGTGGATGAGTACGTGGATGAGTACGTGGTTGAGTTCGTGGGTGAATTCGTGGGTGAGTTCGTGGGTGAGTGAGTTCGTGGGCAAGTGCGAACATTTGAGTGAGTTCGTGAGTAGCAAACTTTTGTTTGTTTGAATAGTGCAAAATATGAATAGTGCAAAGATTCAGTATGAGTCGTTCAGAGAGCCAGTATGAATAGTACTGCTACGAAGTACTATGATAGCAGGATTACCAATAGTGCAAAGAGATAACCTCGCGACGAATAGTACTGCTTCGCAGTACTATGAGTGCTTTAGAAGTATTGCAACTAATAGCGAGTGCTTTAGAGGTTTTGTTCCATTATTACGGTACCGTTCTTTAGAGGTTTGATACGCACTCGATGTTCGTTACTGCAAGAACAACTCAAGTTATCGCTTTGCTTGGGGTGTTTCGAGCAATATTGCAAGTATATGTGAATATTGTAAAGCTGTACTTGTAATGCTGCTTTGCATGTATTATCTACTCGCGTTGCTTGAGTGGGTGAGAGTGAGATCGTTCGTTCGCACGTTCGTTTGTGAGTAAGTATCAAGCAGTTATAGTAATAATGGAACAAGCTGCTCGCCAAGTCCATTTCAAATGATAAGATTTCACTCGCTCGTTTGGTCCAATCCATTGCAAATGATAAATATTCGCTGCTCACGAACGAGCAAACGAGCAAACGAACGTGCAAACTCGCCTCGCTCGTTCTTAATTGCAATCGCTAGCTTATGTTCATACATGAGTTTGCTTCAATACGTTCCGGTGTATACAAGTTACAGAATCCAGTTTTTATTGTTGAAATGATGGTGCAATCAATACATATGTCTGTGAACTAACCCTAACCTGGCATTCTACAACTCTGAATTTTTAAAATGGCCGAATAACCAGTCTTTAGATATCTGTATGTATAGCTGTCATCTTTAAATCATGTACTCACTCAATTACTCATTATTGCTACTCACTCACGAACTCAAAGTTCGCACTCACTCACGCACTCACTCACGCACTCACTCACACACTCACTCACACTCACTCGCTTCGCTCGTTCGAATGAATGTCGATTGCCCGTCCACAAATGGCTCCGATTGGACCCATCCCCAGGTATAGTCGATATTGGAATCTATTTCCTGTTCCGGTTTTTTGGTTTCCGGAGTACAGTCCTTTTCTTTCTCTTTGTCTTTAATCTGTTGTCTATGCTCTTGATCTGTTGTCTATGCTCTTTGTCTTTGATCTGTTCTTTTAAAAACTCCCCCCTCTCGTTGAGAAACTGATACATACAAAACATTACTTCTTGGAAAACATTCTTCTACAAGTCAATGGCCTTGTTTTCGATTTAGGTGACATCCGTGTACTTTTGATCCAGTGATTATGATTATCACTGTGTGAGTTAGAACTGTTATAATTACCACTTTGGGGTATACCAAGTTTCAGGTCTCGGGCATGTAGGGCAACTATATAAGATAGTTGGAATCCTCAGGATTAGAAGGATCTTAGTATAGATA
>JAKUAJ010000287.1:0-23915 GCA_030562865.1 Kodamaea lidongshanica (nom. inval.) | reverse complement strand
TACTGCTTCGTGAGACCTGGGACGAATAGTACTGCTTCGTGAGACCTGGGACGAATAGTACTGCTTCGTGAGACCTGAGACGAATAGTACTGCTTCGTGAGACTACTTTTTCATCAAACTAAAAACCTGTATGGCCAATCACTCACCAAAGTAACCACACCAGACTTTCAAAGGGAGCACATCACGAGCGGTGTATAAGTGAGTGCGGTACTGGTCTATTCATAAAGTGAACATTGTGATAGGTGGAGTCATGTTATACAACCGTCAAAGCCATATCACTTCACTCTATGACTATGGCTGCGAAAGCTCAAAAAAAATTGAGATACACAAGAACAAGTGAGTCAACACGTGAAATCATCAAATGAATTATATGGTGAAATCATCAAATGAATATGAGTAATGTACAGATTATTTCATCAAAAAAGTAATTGTTTAATCTGACGATTGTATGAGAAATGAGAGCAGGGAATCTCGTAAAGATAAGATTATATGAGCGTACCTCTAAAGACTTTAATACTTTGTTTGAATATACCGAATGCTACTCACTCACACAAACGAGCGAAACAAACGAGCGAAACAAACGAGCGAAGCGAGTTTGTTAGAATCTACCGAATGCTACTCACTCCCACAAACGAGCGAAGCGAGTTTGTTTGAATCTACCGAATGTTTCTCACTCACACAAACGAGCGAAGCGAGTTTGTTAGAATATATCGAATTTGCTACTCACTCACTCACTCACTGATTCACCGAGTTTGTTAGAATCTACCGAATTTGCTACTCACTCACTCACTCGCTTCGCTCGCACGCTCACTCATTCATGCACTCACTCACTCATTCACGCATTCATTCACGCACTCACTCACGCACTCACTCACTTACAAACTCGCTTCGCTCGTTTGTTCGCTCGTTCGTGTGAATATGTAAATCTGAATCCTTTTATGGCATTCCAGCTATCTTGCTTGGTTGCGTTACGAATATTCCGCATTTTTTTACCCATAGGTTGATTGATAAATGTGCTGATAGATATGATTAGTAATGATATGGTTGATACGAATATGATTTATAATGATATGGCTGATATGATTGATATGGCTAAAACTTATATGGTTAATACATTTCAAATGTGGCACTTAATAGTCCACATGTGAAACTACATGTACAACACATGGCTGATATAATAACAGATGTAGCCTTAGTTTTGAAGCACCAAGTTACCTGATTTGATTAATACTGTTGTACGAACGAGCGAACGAGCGAACGAGCGAAGCGAGTTTGTAAGTGACTGAGTGCGTGAATGACTGAGTGCGTGAGTGAGGTTGTGAGTATGGAAGTTTGTTCCATGTTTGGAAACAGATGTCAGGAAGTGAGTATATTGTGTGAGCTACGAACGAGCAAAGCGATTGATTTCGTGCTCTTCTCTCATATTAGAAACCACTCGCTTCGCTAGTGATTTCGAGTATGTTCTTCTGTCATATAAAAAATCATGAGTGAATGAGTGAAAGAGTGGGTGAGTGCTTGAGGGAGTGCTTGAGGGAGTGATACACTTCTTGATGAGCGAAGCGAGTGATTTCGTGTTCTCCTGTCAAAAAAGTAACCACTCGCTTCGCTCATGATTTCGTTTATGTTTGTCTCATATATAGAAACCACTCCCTTTGGTCGTAATTTCGTGTATGTTCGTCTCTTGTATAGAAATACTCGCTTCGCTAGTGATTTCGTGTTCTTCTCTCATATTAGAAAGTGAGTGAACAAACGAGCGAAGCGAGTTTGTAAGTGACTGAGTGCGTGAGTGAGTGAGTGAGTGAACAAACGAGCGAAGCGAGTTTGTAAGTGACTGAGTGAGTGAGTGAGTGAGTGAACAAACGAGCGAAGCGAGTTTTTAAGTGACTGAGTGAGTGACTGAGTGAGTGAGTGAGTGAGTGAACAAACGAGCGAAGCGAGTTTTTAAGTGACTGAGTGAGTGACTGAGTGAGTGACTGAGTGACTGAGTGAGTGACTGAGTGACTGAGTGAGGTTGTGAGATATGGAGGTTTGTTCAATGTTTGGAAACAGCTGTCAGGAAGTTATTGTGTGAGCTAAGAACGAGCAAAGTGAGTAAGTGAGTGAACAAACTCGCTTCGCTCGTTTGAAAGTGAGTGAGTGAGTGAGTGAGTGAGTGAGTGGACAAACTAGCTTCGCTCGTTTTAAAGTGAGCGAGTGAACAAACTCACTTCGCTCGTTTGTAAGTGAGTGCGAACTCGCTTCGCTCGTTCGTGAGTACCCACCCAAACACATCAAACACATGCCCGCAGTATAAAAATCAGAATAATCAGCATAAACAACCACACTGTGCTTCCCCCGACCCTTCCTTTAACTTTTATAAATCCTCAACTGTGGTCACTTTATCCAATTTTCTTCAAAATTGATCAAAAATCTATAAAACATCTACATAACATCTACAACTTTCGTAATTATAAAATCCAATACCAAATCAAGTTGACCGTAAGTACAAACATTATGTTCATTTTACAATACATCTTATCAAGTTGATCACATAGCACAAGCATTATGTTCATTTTATAGTACATTTTTCCATCTCGGTCTTACATATTCATCACCATATCTCTTCAATTATCTACACAAATTATCATTACTCACTTATAGAATGTATTAATACCAACTATACACCTAGTAGACGTCACCTGGGATTTCAAAGACAACTTGCTTACCAGTCAACTTGCTGTAAATTTGTTGGAAAGATTCCAACTTGTAGTCGACGGTGGTAGAGTCCTTGGAGTCCAACAAAACCTTTTGGATCTTGTTACCACCAACCAAGTATCTAACTCTCTTACCAACAATTTCGGTTGGGAAGACAAGGTCTTCCAAAACCTTGTCGTGAACAGCGGTCAAAGTTCTAGATCTTGGTCTCTTTTGTTGAACTCTTGACTTTCTAGCTGGCTTTGGCAAGATTCTTCTTTCAGCTAAGAAGACAACGTGGTAGTCAGAGAACTTCTTTTCCAATTCTCTAGTCAATCTGGTTTGAACCTTTCTGTATGCTTGTAAAGATGGGACTGGAACAAAGATGGCTAAAGCCTTCTTTCCAGAACCAACTTCAACTTCCTTAATAGACTTGAATTGCAATGGTCTCAATTCAGCCTTTAAGTCGGCTTGGCCTTCCAAGTCAACAAAAGCTTGAGCAACCTTCAATTCCAATTCAGATGGCTTTTCAGACAAGATCTTACTAGCAGCAGACATATTGTTATTGACTATATGTGTGTGAGGAAAACTTTTTTTTCTAAATGGGATCCGTGATGAAATTTTTTTTTTCGTTCCGGGGGTCGGTTGCGAGAGCGAAGCTGAAAAAAAGTCATGTGACTGCTGGATCCCGTACCTATAGTTTGGATTACCTAATGGTCGCATACTGTTTTACTATCCAAAAAGTCACGTTTCGCGTAGTACTGCACTTTCTAGGGCACAAACCCTACATATTTGTATGAGTCACAAGGGAGAGATAAACACACACATGTATCAATCTAAATTCAAAAGGGTAATGAATCTTGTTGAGCAAGCAAAGAAATCAGCAGCTTATAAAGCTGTTGATGATAATTTCCCTAAAAATGCTAAAGTTATAGGTATAGGATCTGGTTCCACAGTGGTTTATGTGGCTGAGAGAATTGGTCAATTAGAATACAAGAAGGAGTTTGTATGTATTCCAACTGGTTTCCAATCCAAACAATTAATTATTGATAATGGTTTACAATTAGGAACCATTGATCAATACCCAAACTTGGACATTGCATTTGATGGAGCAGATGAAGTTGATAAAGATCTTAACCTTATTAAAGGTGGAGGCGCATGTTTATTTCAAGAGAAATTGGTTGCTTCAGCTGCTCAAAAATTCGTCATAGTTGCTGATTATCGTAAAAAATCAAATACATTCTTAGGTGCCAATTGGAAACAAGGTGTTCCAATCGAAGTGGTTCCAAATTCGTACCTAACAGTATCAAATAGTTTATATAAATTGGGTGCAAAGAATGTTAATTTAAGACAAGGTGGTGCAGCTAAGGCAGGTCCAGTGATCACTGATAACAATAACTTTTTAATTGACGCTGATTTCGGTGAAATCGAAAACCCTTTGAAATTACATGAACAGATTAAATTGATGGTTGGTGTTGTTGAGACGGGATTGTTTACTGGAATGGCTGATGTTTGTTATTTCGGGCAAGAGAATGGAGAGGTTGGTAAGACCTCAGTGAACGAGCATCCATGAGCGAAGCGAATGGAGAAAATCTCAATGAACGAGCATCCATGAGCGAAGCGAATGGAGAAAATGTCAGTAAACGAGCATCCATGAGCGAAGCGAATGGAGAAAGTGTCAGTAAAAGAGCATCCATCGAGTTGTGAGTAAAATTTGGAATAGCACTAGCGAAATCACTCTAGCGATTTATATGATAATAAGAGTATGACTTAAATAGTATGATATAAGAATACAATCTAATTGGTATGATAATAAGAGTATGATCTAAATGGTATGATAATAAGAGTATGATCTGACATTATAAGACATAAGATACGACAAGACTTTATCAGACTTGATTGTCACTATATCAGTTTTAGTATAAAATCATTACTCTGTCAAATACACTGTTGATAGGATATCTATAGATTCGAGTAATTCAAGTTCAATTGTTTGAGAATGTTCAATTTAACAAGCGAAGCGAGTTAGTGATTGAGTAGCGCTTTTGATTCGAACCATCGCGTATGTACACCTTGTAAATACAACTTGACCATATGGACATTATAATGCAAATGCACATATCATTTCCTGCTCATCAAACGAACGCACGAGCGAAGCGAGTGAGTGCGTGAGTAGCGAAAATGAGTGAGTGAGAACAAACTCGCTTCGCTCGTTTGTGAGTGCACATAAATGCGGTACGGGTCTTAATGATTCCATTCCTAAAAACAAGAGTCTTGTTGCACTGCTCCAGGGACGAGATTTCTCAAGGACATGATTGGTGGATTGTAAAGGAATGGCTACTCCTTTAAAAATTCTCCACAGGTTTTGTTATGATTGGCAGATATTAACTTAATGTCTAGTACAAGCTTTAGAACTTAACTAATGTTTATTGGTCGAGTTAGACCTCTTTATATATCTACTATGTATGGTTTGCAACCTATATAGTTGTTTCAAAGTGGCCATTGTTGTAGCTCGTCTAATAACCTTGAACCTAGTTGTTGTGGTCCGACAGTTGAGCAAAGTATGCTCAACCTAACAGGTTTGGTTTGCAAGTCGCACTCACTCTTTAAATTTGATGATTCTTCTTGATGTAAACAACTTGTCAATTGCAAGAACATAAGGACTTTGTTGAATTGAATGTAGATGATAATTTTGAATGTGGATATTTACAACCAAACGGATTTATGTGTAGGAAAGATATAGTGATGTATGGGCCCGGCCCATACATACTCACTCACTCACTCACTCACTCACTCACTCACTCACTCACTCACTCGCTTCGCTCGTTCGCTGAAGATCTGAAAAAATGCAATAATCTTGAGTTGTGTAAGTTTAAGGGTGATGTATTTAATGACTTAGGAGGATGTCATCAAATTGATTGACAATTTCTGAAATCTATTCTGCGTAAACCTCTTGAAGTTTTGCGGTACGGGTCTGAAAAGCCAATCCAGGTTCTCTGAAATACCAAACTAAATTCCGAAGGAAAATGAACGAGCGAAGCGAGTGAGTGAGTGAGATCCGTACCGCAATAATGGAACTAATACTATCAGGCATGTATAGAACAGCGCGGGTGGTTGCAACAGGATAGCCATTCATAGGTTTTGCGGGTGGTACTCACGTAATCGCTTCGCTCGTCTGCAAATCAAGCCTTCACATACATGGTTTGATAATACAAAAAATGGTCCCTAGCAGGATCGAACTGCTGATCTTGGCGTTATTAGCACCACGCCTTAACCAACTGGGCCAAGGGACCTTAATCGAGATTTCTGGAAATGTGGTTTTTCAAGTCAGCAGCATAACGAGCGAAGCGAGAACATATGGAAGAAACTGCTGCGAATGTGAGTGAGTGAATGATTCAGTATGTTCGCTCGTTCGTGACTGATTCAGTACGTTCGCTCTTTGCTCGACTTATCTCAACACTGACTGATTCATTCTATCAAAGAAATTCATCAACATAATCATCAGATATATTCCAAGGTCATAATCTCCCTTTGATAATCAAAACTTGAAAACTTTCAATGGGAGGTTGTAAGTAACTAGTTTATGATTTGAATATGATTTGATAGTTAATAGTTGATGACAATTATTGATATCATTCTTATATCATTTCATGGCACCAGTACCTTTACCTTCAGTCTCAATGTTTGATCTATTTGCGAGATTTTTGAGTAATATCTGCAAAATGCGAACGAACGAGCGAGGTGATAAGCTAATTTAATGAACCATGTACCTAGGTGATAATATGTTCCATAGGTTGTTCTATTGATATAGTATAAAATGTAACTTAGGCTGTATAGAAGACATAAAATTCACTACTCACTTATGTCAGTTACCACTCTCTCGCACTGGTTCGTTTAACCTGAATGTCATTCGTAAATAGGCAGTACCAAACGCAGTACCAAACGTAGTCCTAAACTTAGTCCCAAAGTCACTCCAAAACGCACTCTCAAACGCACTCCCAAAGTCACTCCCAATCGCACTCCCAAAGTCACTCCCAAGCGCACTCTCAATTGCACTCCCAAAGTCACTCCCAAATGTACTCTCAAACGCACTTCCAATCGCACTCCCAAACGCACTCCCAAAGTCACTCCCAATCGCACTCCCAATCGAGTATTTGTTTGCTGTAAATGATGAGAATCGACTTTGTCTGGTGAGGGCTCGGTGGTGTTCAAATATATAGGTTATTTGGTGATAGGGGAATGAACGACTGAGTGCGTGAGTGAGTGAATGCGTGAGTGAGTGTTGACTGACTGACTGACTGACCATGTCATAAGTCCAAACACTCAAGAACGATGCTCCTACTATTAGTTTTATCCTTGGGAGGTAACAACCATAGGATAGGCAATCCATGGGTTTTCCGGGGGTCGAAGAACTCACACTCGCACGAGCGAACACACTGATACTCACACTCACTCATTTTGTTCGTTCACACCCACTCATTTTGTTCGTTCCCACACATAATATAATGGCAATACAACCTAATATTCAGCATTAACCGTATACCGCAAACAGTATTCACCTTTTAATATACAAATTACAGCAATCCCAAGAATCACTCCAAATATCAAAGAGGGTCTTTTGAGAATAGTTGCGGTACGGGTCTTTGGAGGTTTGCCATATACTTTAGATCTAACCACTTTTGGTTTGTTTGGCGTCATTTTATATCTTCAATGAATTAGCTTTCCATGATGTGTGAAATGAAGGTTACGTCTAATGTTAGCGTACCGAAGTTTCCAATCGCACAATCGTACTCCCAAACTCACTCCCAATCGTACTCCCAAACTCACTCCCAATCGCACTCCCAATCGCACTCCCAAACTCACTCGCTTCGCTCGCTCGTTTCGCTCGCTCGTTTCACACTGGACGTTATGTTATGAGCCGTTACGAGCTGCACATACTATTACGAGCTCCAAATAATGGCCTGATGGAAGCAATAGAGGAGTTTGGAATTCACAATTCATATTGAATTCACTATCGATTGTTTCTATTTGAGAATGTTTGTTCGTTTTATGCATAATCTTGTATCACTCGTATATCCTTAAAACTATGGTTTTCGTATATTCTCCTAAATTCGTATATCCGTTTTCATTTATCCGCCATGTCTATACATTAGCGGACAACATGAGCTTATATTACCGGACAACATGAGCTTATATTACCGGACAGCATGGGCCTTTATTACCGGTCAGCATGAGCCTGAACCACATGAGCCTATATTACCACATGAGCTTACATCACCTGTTACATTACCGCACACATTGATGCTTTTGTACCACCAACTAATGATCCTCAGGTGATGTCCATCTGGTTATAGATGGGAATCTCACGTTTCACTGCATAATGGTGATATTCCAATTGGCAATTCTCCGAAACAACAATGTTTTAGAAATTGAACAGGTTAGAATTCATTGATAGTGGACTATTCTGTACAGTATTCTGTACAGTATTCTGTACAGTATTCTGTACAACTACATATATATAACAAACACTCAACAAACACTCAACAAACACTCAACAAACACTCAACTAACACTCCATATCAAACAATCAACTACACTCTCCATAACAAACACTCCATCCTTCACACTCCATCCTTCACATGTTTAAAACTCTAATTTCCACTACTCGTTGACGAGAACCCAATCGGGTAATATTAATTACATGGCGTACCGAGACATTCATCACAAATGCCAAACAATTAAAAGGGGCCTCTACACTGAACTTTCATCACTTTTATTAGCTAATTAATCATCCTATCGAATAAACGATAGTTTAAGGAAATTGTAAATTACAAAAATTATAGGGATAGGATTTTGTTTTTTGTCATCTCTCTGTGTGTACATGTAGCCGATATGGCTATTACTAGGAATTTTCATCCTATTACTTGGAATGGTCTTACTATTGCTTGGAATGGTTTGAAATCCAATTCAATGTTTCAGCCAAACCAGTTCCATCCACGGCAATTGTAGGGATAACTGACCAAGTATGATCACCGGTCAAGTTATTCAATTCGAATCTTTCAATCAATTCTCTTGGTTTGATTGCACCTTGGACATCTTGTTTATTAGCCAAAACAACCAATAAACATTCAGCCAATTCTTTGTCTGAGATTACACGCATCAATTCTTTCTTGGATTCGTCCAAACGATTGACATCACTTGAATCCACCACGTAGATAAGTGCATGGGATCCGGTGTAATAATGTCTCCACAAAGGTCTAATTCTTTCTTGTCCACCACAATCCCATACGGCAAAGGAAACATTTTTATGCTTAACGGTCTCTACGTTGAATCCAACGGTAGGTACAGTCTTGGAAGTCTTACCTAACTTTAAACGATACAATATAGTGGTCTTCCCAGCATTGTCGAGACCGAGCATCAAGATTCTCATCTCACGGTTCTTAAACAACTTGGATACCAACAGCCCCATACTTCTTTCTTCTTCTTTTGTTTTTTTTTTATCTTATTTCATTCCGGATTACGTTTCTCATTAATACTCTTATAACCTTACACAAACCCATCTCCCCAAATAGAGTTAAAACGCCAAATTCCAACCTTAATGGTCGTGTTCATTTGGTATGAGTACAATCATCTTTAAAAAAATGCCACAATATAGTGTTTTGAATAGAATGGGGTTTCTGCATGTTAATCATTGACAGTAATCTAGAGGTTTTTCTACGTGTCTCTTTCACTCCCCTTCTTTATTCAAGCTCGGCCCATACTGTGGACCGGTTTAAACGACAGCTCAAAATGCAGGACAAATAATAGAATAAATACAACTTTAAGGATCGCCCTATGATCGCCAAATCGGAATTAAAGTATCTTGTCCAAAGGTACTGGACGTGTTTGTAAATGATATTATAACCTTGGCACTAATGGTATTGGTTACCTTATGGTGGCTGCAAAAGGTACAAAAACGGTTCGAATGACGTCGTAAAGGTACGGGATTGCACCCTGTGCACTACACGAGAGCGAAGGAACGAACGAACGAACGAATAGTGCTGCGAAGCAGTACTATGAGTTCTTGATAGTCACGAACGAACGAAAGAATAGCGCTGCGAAGCAGTACTATGAGTGCTTGATATTCACAAACGAACGAAAGAATAGTGCTGCGAAGCAGTACCATGAGTGCTTGATATTCACGAACGAACGAAAGAATAGTGCTGCGAAGCAGTACTATGAGTACTTGATACTCACGAACGAAGGAGCGAATAGTGCTTGGTATTCACGAACGAACGAACGAATAGCGCTGCGAAGCAGTACTATGAGTGTTTGATAGTCACGAACGAACGAACGAAAGAATAGCGCTGCGAAGCAGTACCATGAGTGCTTGATATTCACAAACGAACGAAAGAATAGTGCTGCGAAGCAGTACTATGAGTGTTTGATAGTCACGAACGAACGAAAGAATAGTGCTGCGAAGCAGTACTATGAGTTCTTGATAGTCACGAACGAACGACAGAATAGCGCTGCGAAGCAGTACCATGAGTGCTTGATATTCGCGAACGAACGAAAGAATAGTGCTGCGAAGCAGTACCATGAGTGCTTGAAAGTCACGAACGAACGAACGAACGAACGAAAGAATAGTGCTTGATAGTCACGAACGAACGAAAGAATAGCGCTGCGAAGCAGTACCATGAGTGCTTGAT
Organism: Kodamaea lidongshanica (nom. inval.); assembly: GCA_030562865.1. NCBI lineage: Eukaryota > Fungi > Ascomycota > Pichiomycetes > Serinales > Debaryomycetaceae > Kodamaea > Kodamaea lidongshanica (nom. inval.). Next base: position 13,554 of record JAKUAJ010000287.1, on the reverse strand, counting down.
AGTCACAAACGAACGAAAGAATAGCGCTGCGAAGCAGTACCATGAGTGCTTGATACTCACGAAAGAACGAACGAATAGTGCTGCGAAGCAGAACTATGAGTTTTTGATAGTCACGAACGAACGAAAGAATAGCGCTGCGAAGCAGTACTATGAGTGCTTGATAGTCACGAACGAAAGAATAGTGCTTGATAGTCACGAACGAAGGAGCGAATAGTGCTTGATAGTCACGAACGAACGAACGAATAGCGCTTGATAGTCACGAACGAAGGAGCGAATAGTGCTTGATATTCACGAAAGAACGAACGAATAGTGCTGCGAAGTAGTACTATGAGTGCTTGATAGTCACGAACGAAGGAGCGAATAGTGCTTGATATTCACGAACGAACGAACGAATAGCGCTGCGAAGCAGTACTATGAGTGCTTGATACTCACGAACGAACGAAAGAATAGTGCTGCGAAGCAGTACTATGAGTACTTGATAGTCACGAACGTACGAAAGAATAGCGCTGCGAAGCAGTACCATGAGTGCTTGATAGTCACGAACGAACGAACGAATAGCGCTGCGAAGCAGTACTATGAGTTCTTGATAGTCACGAACGAACGAAAGAATAGCGCTGCGAAGCAGTACCATGAGTGCTTGATATTCACAAACGAACGAAAGAATAGCGCTGCGAAGCAGTACCATGAGTGCTTGATATTCACAAACGAACGAAAGAATAGTGCTACGAAGCAGTACTATGAGTTTTTGATAGTCACAAACGAACGAAAGAAAGGTGCTGCGAAGCAGTACTATGAGTGCTTGATAGTCACGAACGAAGGAGCGAATAGTGCTTGATAGTCACGAACGAACGAACGAAAGAATGGGGCTTGATAGTCACGAACGAACGAATAGTGCCTGATAGTCACGAACGAAGGAGCGAATAGTGCTTGATAGTCACGAACGAAGGAGCGAATAGTGCTTGATAGTCACGAACGAAAGAGCGAATAGTGCTTGATATTCACGAACGAACGAACGAATAGCGCTGCGAAGCAGTACTATGAGTGCTTGATAGTCACGAACGAAAGAATAGGGCTTGATAGTCACGAACGAACGAAAGAATAGCGCTGCGAAGCAGTACCATGAGTGCTTGATATTCACAAACGAACGAAAGAATAGCGCTGCGAAGCAGTACCATGAGTGCCTGATACTCACGAACGAACGAAAGAATAGCGCTGCGAAGCAGTACCATGAGTGCTTGATAGTCACGAACGAAAGAATAGGGCTTGATAGTCACGAACGAAAGAATAGTGCTTGACACTCACGAACAAACTCACAAGTGAACCCAGAAGCTTTGAGGCCATTGAAGACTTCTTCTGCCAAGAGTGAATTGTTTATTCCAATATGGTAACCTTGATGAAGATTGTAAAAACCGTCTAGGCTTCTTGAGTCTCAAACCGCAGAGCTGACATCACCAACATGGCCAACATGGCCAACATCACCAACATCACCAACATCACCAACATCGCCAACATCGCCAATGGCATCAAAAAAGTCGATATTGCAACCGTACCTTCCTTTACCAATGGGTTCTTCGCTCGTGAGTATGAATTAGTCCCATTATTGCGGTACGGGTCTTCAGAGGTTAGTTCCATTATAGCTTGACCAGACCTTCCAAGCAAAAAATCCAATGAAATCAGAGAAAACTTAAAGTGTCCATGTCAAGAGAGCTGTACACAATTGCTTTGTTACCCACAACGTTTCAGAACTCACCGACAAGATAAGAGGTTTGTTCAGTACAAGGAGGTTACTCCAGACAGAATAGAGGTTACTCTCAGACATTGAACGAGCGAACGAGCGAACGAGCGAACGAGCGAAGCGAGTGCGTGAGTGCGTGAGTGAGAGGTCACTCTCAGACATTAGAGGTTACTCTCAGACATTAAAGGTCACTCCCAGACAAGATTAGAGGTTACTCTCAGACATTGAACGAGCGAAGCGAGTGAGTGAGTGCGTGTGTGAGAGTGAGTGCGTGAGTGAGAGGTCACTCTCAGACATTACAGGTTACTTCCAGACAAGATTACACGTTACTCTCAGACATTAGAGGATACTCCCAGATTACAGGCCACTCCCAGATTACAGGTCACTCCCATCTTTGATCAAACAAATTTTTACAACAAAGTGAATTTTAAGGAACCATCAACTCGCTCGCTTGAGAAAATAAAATTATACCGCTCACTAGTTTCAAAACACTGAAAAGGATCTTGGTAAGTAACTACTCACAATCATCTTAATAATTCGGCTTGGTTGCCATATCTTTGGCTCATTTTTTTTTGGTTATCGCCATGTATGGCCCATTTTTTGGTTCATCAATTATCCAAATCCTTCATAAAATATTCATCCTCGGGTGCCCTTGCAGAGTATCACAGTTTCGCTTGCTAACTATCTCTTACCGTGCTTCTCGATTCTACAAAGCTCTCGTTGCCCCTTTCACATTCGTTTCCCCTATATTCAAGAGGCCACTTATTCTGTATCTGTATTAAAGCTTTCAACAACTATATGTAACTCCTGTTCAAAATGAACGTACTTGTTAATTCGTTTCTGTCATTTTCCGCATAGTAAACTAATGAGTGGATGAACGAAAGTGACAACGGATCATCACAAAAATCAAGTCTTTTATCAACTCACAAACGTAGGAAACACCGATGTGCTGAATTATCCTCTTGCTCGTCTCTGCTGCAAATTTCTAAGCTCATTGAGGCTCACTGTCCTTCTAAATGGAACAAACCTCTAAAGACCCACACTCATACTCACATACACACACACTCGCTCCGCTCGTTCATCTTTTATGATTTATTGAGACATATAAACCCACAAGGTTGAAGAAGCTAGAAACTTGAATGGAGCAAAGGTTTCGACTCAAACACTCATCAAATTAATGTATCAGATATATCAACGTTATGAATGCACACTCCTATCAGTATTAGAGTTCATTATTTACGCCGTGGTATATTCTACAACATCAACTCAAATGTTGGCTGTGAATTCATTGTGCTCAATATCCCAAAGGGACAAGCAAACGAATACATTGAGTATGTGAGTGACTGTGTGCGAGTGACTGTGTGCGAGTCTGACTGTGTGCAAGTAGTTCATTATAGCGGTACGGAACCTTGGAAATGCTCACCAAAATAAAGGGACAGACCTTATTCACTCAAATCGCTCGTTCCTTTAATCAAAAGAATGAACCCACCTCCCTCGCTTTGCTCGTATACTCCTCACTCACTTTGCTCGTTTACAGTCCCATTTGAATTTGACATTGCAGTTTTGGGCTCTACTCGCCTAGGAATACAACTAACCTCAATGGTGTGATACATATATTTTCTTTAAAGGACATTCGAACAGAATTTGGTTCGGCTTTATTTGGTTCAAGATTCAACAAACATCTTGGGATTAGCAATCACTTTTCATGAAAGTATATATTGTAGTTGGATCTCATGTTAATTGGTATACTTGAAATGGTTTCCTTATCTCATAGTTGTACGTGCCCTTGCTGGTATCAATGCCGCTGCTTTACCAACTTGACGGGTCCTTATACAAGCATGGCAGTGTAATGGTCTTGCTGAAAAATAACCAATACCTTTAAAGCCAAATAGTGCTGCGAAAAAGTACTATGAAGAGTATAGTTTATGATGGAACAAACCTCTAAAGATCCGTACCGCAATAATTCAAACTCATTTTGCAGAACTACACAGTCATTGTACATCTGGTAGCACTATTCATTTTGCAGAACTACACAGTTATTGTACATCTGGTAGTACTACTCATTTTGTAGCCCTACTTTGTCATCATATCCCGTAGCACTGCAACACTACTCATGTATAATTTATGTAGTACTGTAGTCAATTACCTCACAAATATCTCCTAGTGATTGCAAATCCCCTACAATAATGCCCAGTAAAAGTGTATTCAATGTCGAATGAGTGAACGAATGAACGAGCGAAGCGAGTGAGTGAGTGAGTGAATGAAATCATGACTATACTATTTCCTCTATATTCTATCATTAATATGCTGAACTGCAAAAAACCTTCAAGCTGAGATTTTCACAAGGGGGGACCCTTGGGAATTGGGTGCAAAAAAAGTATTCAACTCGAGAACTTGCGAACTTGCGAACCCAGTCAGTCAGTCAGTCAGTCAGTCACTTACTCACTCACGCATTCACTCATTAACTCTCACTCTCACTCTCACTCTCACTCTCACTCTCACTCTCACTCTCACTCTCACTCTCACTCTCACTCTCACTCTCACTCTCACTCTCACTCTCACTCTCACTCTCACTCTCACTCTCTTTGCTTGTGGTTGCGAAAACGTCAGCCGAAAGGATCAAACCACAGAAATTTGATTTTAAAGGTAGAGTTGATGCTGACTTTAAGATACAGATTTCATTTTGAAAAGATTGGAGATTTCGTTAGGAGTACTTTGTGACGAATATTACATTGCATGGTTTGGATCTTTAGATGTAGAGTATACGATTCAAATATTAAACGAGGACTTTCCAAGATGATTTGAAAGTGTTGATGGGATGATCAATAGGTTTAGAAATCGGCTCTTTAGAATATGGTTTTGAGGAATTACCAAGTCTATCAATACACAGCACACACCAATACACAGTACACACCAATACACAATACACGCAGGATATCATGCCTCAGACATATACAATAAACCACAGTCATTACAAACTCATAAAAGATTGCCATCGTAACCATGACACAATCAATCAAATAATTTGCACCATATTTGCACGTTACCCTATGACCTTTCAACTCATACGCAATCCTCGTAACAAAGTCTACACACATTGACAACGGAAGATTCACGAACAAACGAGCGTAGATTCACGAGCGAGCGTTCACGAACGAGCGTAGACTTACGAATGAGCGTAGACTTACGAACGAGCGTAGACTTACGAACGAGCGTAGACTTACGAATGAGCGTAAACTTACGAACGAGCGTATACTTACTCACTATTCATTATGAGTGATAAAAACGAGCAAAGGTTCCTCCTTTGAGTTTCATAGTTTTTCTCAAGGTCCCCTCCCTTTGGAACTCTGGTGATTTTTTCTAAAGGTGCCCTTCACTCGCTCACTCGCTGACTCTTTATTCGCTTACTTGCTTACTCGCTTACTCTTTATTCGCTCACTCACTCACTCGCTTCGCTCGTTCACTCTTTCTTCGATTGGGACTCTGGTGAATGGTACAAACCTCTAAAGGCCCTTTACATTTCTTGTATTTTTCATAGAAATCATATATTATATAAAATTCATTTAGTTCACATTACTCCAATGTACATGACCATTCTGCTTCGCAGCACAGTATGATGATTAGTTGTTGAATACTATAACTATAAGGGTTTAAATAATTTCTTGTAGAGAGTAAATGTGGTACTTTTATGAGTACATGTGATATCTCCTGATTTATGAATCTGTTTGAAATTGAATATACGGTTCATATTGAGTATACGGTGCATATTGAATATACGGTACATAATAACTATTCAATACACAACTATACAATACACATCTATTCATTACACATCTATTCAATACATAATATTGAAATCCCCAACATATATCCTCACATTCAGAACCAACCTCTAAAGACCCGTACCGCATAACTCGATAACTCGATAACTCGATAACTCGATAACTCGATAACTCGATAACTCGATAACTCGATAACTCGATAACTCGATAACTCGATAACTCGATAACTCGATAACTCGATAACTCGATAACTCGATAACTCGATAACTCGATAACTCGATAACTCACTAACTCACTAACTCGATAACTCGCTAACTCGCATAACTCGCATAACTCGCTTCGCTCGTTATGCGTTATGCTCGTAATTCACACAATACATCTACATCATGTCCAAAAATTGGTTCGCTTCTAGCTATCTCTAAATATAAAAGTAAAAGCATTTCTATAGATCATGGTTGATAAGAGGAAAATGAGAATGTTTAGTTGTAAATGTTGATAGTTTTGAAGGTTGAATAGCATAGAACAATGACAACTTGGGATTCACGAGCGAATGAACAAGCGTAGATTCACGAACGAGCGTAGACTTACTCACTCGCTTACTCAAAAAATCGCACTCACTCACTCACTCAATCGCACTCACTCACTCAAAAATTCGCACTCACTCACTCAAAAAATCGCACTCACTCACTCATTCACTCACTCACTCACTCGCTTCGCTCGTTCGTGAGTGAGTTCGTGAGTTCGCTCATTTAATCAACCTCTCCAACAGCAACTTAACATCACCCTTGGAAAAATGCTCCAAATTATAATACTTTGGTGCAATTTCAATCAACCATTCAGCTCTAACCACAGTAACCGTTCTCACATAATTCTTTGAAGTCAAGACAAACTCATTATAAATAACCCATTCTCCCTCTTTAGAAAGAACTGTAGATGGATGAATCAATACATCTTGATTATCCTTAACAGTGAGATATCCTTTATTTCCTGACTTCTTCTTTGCAACCTGCATAAAGAACCCAGCACATAAGGCTCTTTTAATGTTATTCCAAAAAGATTTATCTTCAAAAGGAGTTGAGATAAGTTTTATGTCATTCCTTTGCATTATACCTGCGAGTTGATATCTAACACTTCTTGATGTGTATAAAGAACGATAAGATAAAAAGTTATCTCTACACCATTTGTGAAGGCCTTCTGGATGATCACCATTGAATTCCTCAAATACATTAAGAAGAGTCAAGTGATCACCATCTGGATGAGCGAATGCCATTTTAGTTTCATCTGCTCTCTTTTTGGCCAGAGCTGGACGTACGAAAATATTCGGAACTGAAAGTAATGCCACAATAGATAAGATTTCTTCGGAACATTTAAATTCGGGTGATCTTATTAACATCACTGCGAGAGTTGGATCCAATGGGAATCTGGATGCAAGTTGACCTAATTCCGTTAAATCACCTTCATCACTTAAGCAACCCAAATAATTCAATTCTTCCAATGCACGCATCATGGTTTCTGGAGCCGGTGGATCCATGAAATCAAAATGTACCAAGTCGTCGATTCCTAATTTCTTCAACTCTAACACTGTGGTTGATAAGTTACAACGTAAGATTTCCGGATATGACTGCTCGATCAATTCCTTATGGAAAGCCTCTTCGGTATAAAGTCTGAAACATTTACCGGGCCTTGTTCTACCGGCTCTACCAGCTCTTTGTTGAGCCGAAGCCTTTGAAATTGGTGAAACGAGCAAAGATTCAACTCTAATTCTTGGATTATAAACCTTTTGTTTGGAGAAACCTGGATCCACTACATAAACCACACCATCAATAGTTAAGGATGTTTCGGCAATATTGGTTGAAACGATAACTTTACGTCCTGGTTTATTGTTATGTGATTCAGGAGCTGGCTCGAAGATCTTTTGTTGTTGAGCAGGAGGTAAAGAACCATATAATGGATATACTTTAAGTGGTCCACAACCTTCTCTAACTAATTCGTCCCCTTCCAATGAAATCTTTCTACATGCATCTTCAATTTCTTCTTCACCAGTTAAAAATAGTAAGATATCTCCCGCGGTATCTTCGGTGGCATGGATTTGTAGTACCGTGCGCACTGCTGCATCCAAGTAGTCTCTTTGGAATTCCGGGGTATAATATATTTCAACAGGATGGGTTCTTCCCGGAACAGCCAATAAGGGAGCATCGTTAAAGTAAGTTTGGAACTTTTCGGCATCCAAAGTAGCCGACATCACAATGATTTTAAGGTCGGGTCTTTTAAGGGTGACTCTTTTTAAAAGTCCCATAAGAATATCTGTAGGTAAGGTTCTTTCATGGGCTTCATCAAGAATAATCACAGAGTATCTGCTCAATAAAGGATCTCCCATGGCTTCATTTAAAAGCATACCATCTGTCATATACTTTAAAATAGTCTTATCGGTGGTTTTATTATCAAAACGAACACTGTATCCAACTTCTTGTCCCAACTCTACATCTAACTCATCCGCAACTCTGGATGCAACAGACATTGCAGCAACTCTTCTAGGTTGCGTACATGCAACCTGAGTTCCTTTAAGGTGAGGCATATCATCATATAACACAAATTGAGGGATTTGGGTCGTTTTACCAGAACCGGTTTCACCTACAAAAACCATAATCTGGGTGCTATGAAACATTTCCAAGAATTCATCTCTTTGAGCGTGCACGGGTAAGTCTCTTCTAACTTTGAGGATATCAAAGTACTTTTGTGAAAACTCGTTATTATTGAATGGGTTTTTGGTTCCGGATTCCAATTTGTTAGCTTGTTCTTTGGTTGTACCGTATCTTTTTAATGAGGTGAAGAACCCGAGCTCGTCGGTTACGGTTTCAGGTTTGGTCCGGCTTTTCTTCTTGTCTTTGCTGACCTTTTGCTTTTTATGGGTTCTTTCGGACATGAGATGAGGTGAAAGTTTGGTGCGAGCGAGCGAACAAACGAACGAACAAGCGAACGAACGAGCGAACGAACGAGCGAACGAACGAGCGAACGAACGAGCGAACGAACGAGCGAAGCGAGTGAGTGAGTGAGTGAGTGAGTGAGTGAGTGAGTGAGTGAGTGAGTGAGTGAGTGAGTGAGTGAGTGAGTGAGTGAGTGAGTGAGTGAGTGAGTGAGTGAGTGAGTGAGTGAGTGAGTGAGTTCGTGAGTTCGTGAGTGAGTGAGTGAGTTCGTGAGTGAGTTCGTGAGTTCGTGAGTGAGTGAGTTCGTGAGTTCGTGAGTGAGTGAGTGAGTGAGTGAGTTCGTGAGTGAGTAGTGAACTCTGAGTGAGTGAGTGAGTGAGTTCTGAGTTCTGAGTTCTGATTTCTGAGTTCTGAGTTCTGAGTTCTGAGTTCTGAGTTCTGAGTTCTGAGTTCGTGAGTTGCGAAAATGAGTGAGTGAGTGAGCTCATGCTTTTGTTTGTTCGTTTGTTCGCTCATTCGTTCTTTCGTTCGTTCGTTCGTTCGTTCTTTCGTTCTTTCGTTCGTTCGTTCGTTCGTTCGTTCGTTCGTTCGTTCGTTCGTTCGTTCGTTCGTTCGTTCGTTCGTTCGTTCGTTCGTTCGTTCTTTCGTTCGCTCGTTCGTTCGTTCGCTCGTTCGCTCGTTCGTTCATTCATTCGAATTCATTAAATTCGACCGGTATAGCCCATGTAATGTAGCTCCAATGTCGGATAATCAACTTGACCAGCACATTATTGCGATATGGGTCTTTAGAGGTATGAGTAATGTAGTATATGTATAATGCTGCGAAGCCACATTACTCACTCACGAACTCACGAACTCACTCACGAACTCACGAACTCACTCACGAACTCACTCACTCGCTTCACTCAGTCACTCACTCAGTCACTCACTCACTTCACTCACTCACTCACTTCACTCACTCGCTTCGCTCGTTCGTTCGTTCGTTCGTTCGTTCGTTCGTTCGTTCGTCAATTAATCTCTATCCATGCAGTGGATTCTACGCTTCCCTATCCATGTAGTTGATCCTTATGAGTCGCTAATTCCATCTACATAACCAAGCCAAATCTATCGTATTGATATAAAGCAACATTAATTGATTAAAGTTTGATATGAAGCAATATGAATCAAAACTCTTCAAATCGCTACGCTCATTCTTCGTTCGTTCTTGGTGAGTGAGTTGCGAATTCTACGATTTCACCACCAATCACCAATCACCAATCACCACTCACCACTCACCACTCACCACTAACCACTCACCGCTCACAACTCACTCACCACTCACTCACCACTCACTCACCACTCACTCACCACTCACTCACCACTCACTCACTCACTCGCTTCGCTCGTTCGATCGCTCGACGTCATGCTTGACGCTAGCTATCCAGCTGTTTTTATTGGATATACATGATAATCACAATCCATAACTAACCTCTAAAGACCCGTACCGCAATAATATGGCGTATTTCCTTTCATTACATACACTCCATTCAGTACTAAACTTAACTTGTCTTGTCCAAGTTGAGTAGTGTAGTGGGAGACCATCCGCAAATTGCGCTGTAACTTTTTGCAAACGAATATGCAATGTTTCATAATTGGTTAAAATATCATAAAATTATCAAAACTCTGTAGCAATCAGTGGTGTATACTCTGACAAACTTATTATATCAGCTTATAACACAAGAAAGATGTGTAGGATGCACACAACAGTGTGACAGGTGGCAATTGATACACCACATTTGACATGTGTTGAGTATATAGAGACTAGCTTAATTAAAGGATGGAAGACTTTAAGTAGCGAACTTTTATGATCTGAATATGATTCAATGAATGGGTTTGATCAAATATTTGATTTCGATTTTATAGTAAAGGTGAAGTAAGACACAAGTCTACGGACCACTTATCAAAATATCACCAAACTCAGAGAAAATCGGAGGCACTCAATGGTTGTACTCATTGGTGGTTACTAATTCACCAACATATCATAACATCAAGTACCATGATTTCATCTACATGTTCTTCTGTACACTTGATTAGAAATACCTTTATGCTGAATATGAAACAAATTGTTATGAAGAAGCAGGAATCCAGAAAAGGTGCAATATAACAGTTTAGTTCTTTGATCGAGATTTTCATGTTCAATATGTATGGGTTCGTCAGGTGTCATTAGATGGTACCAGATTATATACTCACGAACGAGCGAACGAGTGAACGAAGGAAGGAAGGAACGAGCGAAGGAACGAGCGAAGGAACGAGCGAACTCACGCACTTTGTTAGTCGTTCACACTCACTCGATACGTCGCTACTCACTCACGCACTCGCACTCGCACTCGCACTCACTCACTCACTCACTCACTCACTCACTCACTCACTCACTCGCTTTGCTCGTTTTAGAAATTTTGGCGTGATTGAATGAGCTCGTACTGGACACAAACCGAGGTGATTGGAGCTTCAAAACTCATATACAAATGTATTGAGGTGGGTATTGAAAGTTGAGAGAGTGAGTAGCGAATTGTTTGACAATTTGCAATGAATTAGGTTTCTGAAGCAAGGTTTTTGGTTACGAAGAATGGGTGACTTCTTGGCGGTTTACGGATAATGCTTGATACCATATATCCATTCATTCCAACGTTCCCATGATAGTGCTGCGAAGCAGTACTATGAGTGCTTTATGAGATTATACGAATAGTACTGCTTCGCAGTACTATGCCTGATTCAAGTATAAGAATTGGGCTTGATGAGAGTATGCGAATAGTACTGCTTCGCAGCACTATATATCATCCTTCTAGCAATAAAGAAAAATCCAACCGTATGGTGTATAACATCCCTCACCATGACTATAATTACCGTCCACGGTATTGTCAGCCCTAAATTGTCATACAACGGACACCCAACACATCACCCAACATATGACGGTTAATGACCAAATTCACCACCACTCCGATGGTGGTCCTTCCGACACAAAACATACCTAAACACGTTGGGTCATCTACAAATTTTAGCGTCACTTTGCTTCTCTGGATGGGGTGACTGCCATAGTGCTTGATAGTCACTCACTCATTTTCCCTACTCTCTCACACACACGGATCTTCAAAATCAGTATTCAATAGACATGGATCTGACCACGATCCCGAAAACTTTGTTGGAGGGAAATCGCCCTACAAAAGTGCACATGGCTCTCACACCACAACGAAGCGATATTCCAAGTTTTTGGCTGTCACCAAACTATCACTAAGATTCAGCTGAGGCTCCGGAAACACGAACCGAGTCAAGTTCATGAAAAAATCAACTCGAAGCTTTATCGTCGGCCCACAACTCGCAATGAGGAATTTACAAGTATAACTTTGCGAATCGTATTACTCTTGCAAGCTGGACGTGTGAATATTGGTGAGCTGCTTTGACCGTTTAATGAAGGGAGGGACCTTTACGAGCGAAGCGAGTGAATGAGGGAGAAAGTTAACCTTGAGAAAAATGAAGGGAGGGACCTTTGGATTTACTTTTAAATCAAATGAATTCACTACTCACTCACTCACTCACTCTCGTATTTTAAATGACAGTACAAATCAAAGTAGCGAAGTGAGTGAGAGTGAGAGTGGGAGTGAGAGTGGGAGTGTGAGTGACAGTTTAATAGTGACAGTGTATACGCACACGAGCATTATGAAGGATAATAAAGATGTCTTGTACAAGATGGAAACACATTAACAGATTGCACATTTCGTTTTCGGTTTCCCAAAGATCATTAAAGATTTCACAGTTTGAAGATCACCGAAGATTCTTTGAAGTTTGGAACTATCGAAAAAGTACGGCCAGTCAGAATTATGGGACCGACCAGTCGAAATTATGTGACCGACCAGTCGGAATTACGGGACCCACCAGTCTGAATTATGGACCAACCAGCTCGGTCACTGGTGCACTTTACTGGTGCGCTTCACTCGTATCGTTCGCTTCGCTCATTCACCACTATGACAACACACCAAGAACTAAACCGCAGGACAAAAATTTGCTTGTGTTGAATATTAAACCAACTTGGAAGGATATGCCTTGAACGCTCACCATACAATGTGGCGTATTTTGACTGTTACTGAGTGAACTTTGCAACGTGAGCTGTGCTGGTAATAGACTACAATTTGCATTAACTCAATCCCAGGTTGTACACCGCAAAGGAGTGAGTGAGCGAGCAGAGCGAAGCATTTTTAGTGGATACGTTTAGCGGATACGTTTAACGAATAATTTTAATATGAGCTGGTAGTTTCATTATTGCGGCACGGGTCTACCCTCGTTCGTTGTGAGTGAGTGCAGAGTTTTCGGGTCATTGCGAGTGAATTTGCGAGTCTTATCGCTCGAATGCCTTAACCAAAATGTGAACCCAAGCCTGTTGCTACATCCAGTGCGGAAGATAATACAACTTTCAGAAGATGCTTACTTCAATCGAGCTCAAGGCCCAATTTGCAGGGTCCAAGTGTAGTTTTATAAGTTGAATGAGAAGAATCAACTCTTATTAATCATATTCACGATGATCAAATAACAGCCATACATTTGGTTTCAAAGTCTATCAATCTATAAGCTTACGAGGTGGGTTGGGGGGTATCTGTAAGGCAAGGAAATCAAAAAAGGTGTGGTTCAAGTGAGTATGGCTCGTCAGACATGTTACCACTCCTTACTCGTTCATTTATTCGTATCACACCCGAACTCACTCAAAAATTCACCACTTACTCACTCCCGCACTCACTCAAAAATTCACCACTCACTAACACCCGAACTCACTCCCGTAATCACTCCAGCACTCACTCAAAAATTCACCACTCACTCACGAGCAAAGCGAGTTTGTTGGAAGGATTTCGCAACTCCTCTTAAACTCGCTTCGCTCGTTTGTTATAATCACCAGCTTAGCTAATCCACAGCCAAGAAGATGTGAGCGATCGAATAATGAGGATAAAACTCGCACTTTACTATAAGGGGCTGAGGTTGGGGAGGGGCTGATGGTTGGGGAGAGGATGTTTAGGAGGTGGTTGAAGGAGGTGGCTAGTTCAAGGAGGTGGCTATTAAGAGAAATCGTTCGGTTCATAATGTGTTTTAG